>VYZP01059041.1:157391-216004 GCA_013400635.1 Hypocryptadius cinnamomeus
CCAAACTCACCTGGCCATCCCCTCATCGCCAGGACAAGGAGCCACCTCCAAACTCACCTGGCCATGACCTCGACCCCCCTTCTGCCTTGTGCAATCCCTTCAGTTTCCCCCTGAACACCTGCAGTAGGCGTCCCTGCTGCAAACTGGCACCAGTCTGGAAGGCAGGGTGGGAACCCAGGAGGGCTGAAAGACCCTGGAGATGTTTTGCTGGTGCTGCATGGGCTGTGAGAGTGTGGCAGAGCCAGGGGAGGCCATGGCACATCCAGCACCCCAGCAGTTTCAGGCAGATCCACGGATCAGAGGGGGAAAACACCCTCAGGCACTCTCAAAGTTCAAATATTTAGAATAAATGATGCCTGACCCTTTCTCCCTCTCTTCCCTTCCCTCTCTCGCCTTCCCCAGTGCCAGTTCCCAGTAACCCAGGTCCAATAATTCGGTTGTAATAAAATGTGACTGCTGGGGCTATTTTTACGGAGCTGGCACTCATTTGCATGCTGGCTCTGTGTGGGGCCCCAGGCAATCTTTTTTTTTTCCCTCTCTCTTCCCCCTCCCCTTCCCCCCCACTTCCCTCACCCCGCTGGCATCCCTCTGATCAGAAGTGACAACAGAAACACAGCCGTATTTCCCGGAGATTTACAGAGTTAGAAGATGAAAGCTCAGAGGAGCAGTTACAATAGGAAGGGGGACTCGAAGGAAAGCAGCGGGGGAAGTTCCTAAACTGATCGTTTTCAAATGTCAGCTCTGCTCTCGGGGGCTCTGGCAGCTCCAGGAGCCAGCCCATGGCTTCAGGAAATGCCAGGAGGAAGATGAGGATGGCGGAGGCTGCTGTGGGGGGAGCAGGCCAGCCCAGTCCTGCTGGGGGCTCGAGAGCCATTGCTGGCTCTGGGTGGCTCCCTGGGGTTTTATCCTTGGCCCTGTGCTGGTGTTGCCACCCCATCTTTTGGGGGGCCACTGGGTGCTTCTGGGGCTGCTGCCCCTCTTCCTTTGGACCCATCAAACAGCCCAGGAGCAGCTCCTTGCTCAGCTCTGGCCTCCCTCACCCTGCTCAGCTCTGGGGCACTGGAGGAAGGAGAGTGGTGGGGACCAGGTTGAGACATGACAGGAGCAGAAGCTACAGGAAGGACAAGGGCTGAATTTCTGGAGAAATTCACAGTTTGTTGCAATTTCTCCCCTCCTAGCCTGGACAGCCCTCTTGGGCTGGGAACCAAACAACACCCAGGTAGGCTTGGGAAATAAATGCTGCTCTCCTGATGCCCAAGGCATCTTGGAGCTGGGCTTCAAATCCACATTTAAAGGTGCCGAGAGGCTCTCTGAGGTGCTGCTGTCACCAGGCTGCAGGACACAAGAGGTGGGGAGGCCTTTTGGGAGTCCTTGATGAGGACTGTGGCCAGGAACCAGCTGTGGTGGTCAAACCCTGCTGGTGAATGGGGCCCTGGGCATCCTGGAGGAATTGGGATTGCCATGCCCTCTCCTTCCACCCCACCAGCTGCACGTGGGCACCCAGCACCCTCACACTGGCTGTTTTAGCAAGCAGCTCCACTGGAGATGGGGACAAGTGGCACCTTCCCAGCTGGGGGCTGCAGTGCAGGTGCTTGGTCCCCCCTTCCTCTGGCCTGTCCTCACTCCCCCTCCACCCCCATCTTTCTCTCCTCGCTGTTTCTCTCCTCAGAGCCACTGTCAAGCAACTTGATCACCTGCCAACCCGTATTGATTTTTGCTTCCCAATCTCCAAGCTGGATGGAAGGAAAAGATTAAAAACAGTTTGTCAGTTTGAAGTTGAATAAGAATTCAGCACAAGGGATATCACAGCAGTTTTTTGGGGGGGCCCAAGGGGTCAAGGCCAGCGATGGTATTGGGGAGGGTGTAACCCTTTGGCACCCTCTGCTTTGGAGGGGACCTGATCCATCATTCCTAAAGCCTGGATGTGACCTCCTGCCTGCTGCTGGGGGGCTGCCTGCATCCCTTGCCCTGTGGGTGTTTTTCTGGGGGTGCCAGCATCCCCCCCCAGCAGCATGTGGGATGCCTCTCCTTCCTGGTGCTCCTGCTGCCCCCCCGGCGGTGCCCAGCCCCAGCACTCCTGTCCCCACGTGTCCCCTCCTCTGCCATTAGTATTCATGTGCTGGGTCCCCTGCTGTCCTTGTCAAGACTGAGTGGGCAGAGTAAGGAAATTTGCCCTTCAAAAAATGAGAATCGTTTGAGGCAGGGAAGCTCTTCCCTCGTGCGTGTGGTTTCTTTGCCAGCCCTGGGGATGACGGATGGCTGGCAGACATCCGTGTGAGGGGAAAAAAGGGCTTTTTGGTGGGGACTGGGAAGGGTTGGGTGTGGCATTCACATTCTCTGAAAAAATNGTTGGGGGTGCCCTGGCGTGGCTGGGCTCTGGGAAAGGGACAGTGTGTGCTTGCCCAGGGTGTGATGCTCCAGCAGGTGGTGGAGAATGCTCCGAGGCAAGAGAACCTCTTGGCTGCTTGGTTTCCACAGGCTCAGGGCTGCACTTCTTGCCAGAAATCTCCTGAAAATTTCCCATGGGGTGCGGCAGGGATGGAAGTGCAGTCCTTGCTGATGTCCAGACAGCCACAAGCCTGTGCTGCTGCCGTGGGTGAGGGCTGCTTGTCCCATCATTGCTTTTCCTCCCTGGTGAGAGCTGGAGGCTCAGGAGCCTCATTGCTGCTCCTATTTCTGGTCAGTGTCCAGTAAGGAGCTGCTGAGATAAATTTGCCTACTTAAAAAGGAGGGTGGATTTACTTCCATTTATACCTGCAGGTGTATTTTCCTTACCTAAATAATAGATGGTTATGTGCTCAGCCAGGCTGGGCTGGCAGAGTTCCTCCAGGGTCAGCAGAGCTGTGCTGGCTGACATCCAGAGGAGAGGGCCTGGTCCTTCCAAGGAGGATGTGCAGCAGCTGTCTAGGGAGAGGATGGAAAGGAGGGTGGCCCTGTCCATAGAGGTCTAGATTGTAGCTCCTGCCTCTGTCCCAGGAGATGTGGGTCAAGTTATCTCAGCCAAAGCTGTGGTCTGCACCTCGTGATTGAGGACCTTGATTTGGTAGTCCATGGGCAGAAACTGGCACATTCTGGAGGCCCTTCTGCCTGTTCTGGGTGGTGTGGGAGCTGGGGCATCTGCTGGCTGCCACCAGTGGGTCTTTTTATACACTTCTGTGCTCTCTGGCTAAATTGGGGTGGTCTTTGGGGAGCTGGGGGCAGTGGTCCTGAGGACAGTTCTCCCCTGGTCCTATCTCTTCCCTGGATCTGTCACCCACCTCCTCAGATCTGAGTCCCAGGGATACTGTGGCATCTCCTGGGCAGGGGGAGAGCAAAGGAGAAGCCCTGCATTTGCCAATATCCCAGGTGAGCACGTCAGCTGATGTGCAGTGACAGGCTGAGGGATCCCTGGGCTGGGGGAGCTGCAGGGCATCCTTAGCACTCAGTGCTGGCACCTGGCAAGGGGCAGCTGGACCTGCTGCTGGCCTTGGCTACCCTCTGCCTGCACACCAGGGTGCTGTGGGGGCTGGCTGGTGGCCAGGAATGGCCAGGGGACACCAGCTGGGCTCAGGCTGTGCTGGGGAAGGCAGGCAGTGAGGTGGTGACTGCATGGCCCCGGTGCTGGGGTAGGAATGCACACTGGATCAGAGAGGCTGGCTCATCCTCCAGGCAATCCCCAGGTAAAGCTGGATGCCAAACAGCCAGGAGTGGCCTTGGTGGATGGAGCCTGTGCTTCCCCTTCTCCTCAGGGCGAGGGCAAGGTGCTCTGGGGGCGGCAGGCAGGAGATGCCAGAACGAGTGAAGCACGAGAGGCTCACAGGGAAAGGTCATGGAGAGTTTTAAGTAGAAATGTCACTGCTGTTCTGTCACAAGGATCACAGAGCCAGGGTGCATGAGGCCGGGTGGCTGAGGGCAGCCTCACCCAGCTGTGCTTCCCTGGCCCTGGGGAAGGGGCTGGGGTGGGTTCCCTCCACCCATCACCTCCCTGGCTTGGAGCTCCCTTTTCCTCCCTCTCCTCCTCTCTTTTCCCAGTGCTCATCTGCTCATGGCTTTCCACTCTGGTGCCATTGAGCGTGAGATTGTGGCACCTTACGGGCAAAGGGGAAATCCAGCATTTGCCAATCCCAGCCAGGCTGTGCCTTGACTTTTTCCCCCTAAAAAACATGGCCAGGTGAGCCATTGCCCTGTGCTGTGACTGTGGCTGCAGGTGCCAGCCTTTGCCTGTCCCTCTGCCTGTTCTGGAGTCCTCTGTGTGAGGAGAAGATGCCACAATCCCACCACCCAACGGCAAGGAGAGGATGGGGCTGTGGAGCTGCCACATGGCCAGCACCAGCTCTGGAGCCTGCTTCTGAATTTTTTTTTTTTCTAATTTTTTTTTTCCCCAGTCTTAATTACTGGATTTCCATATCATCAATTCCCTGCGAGTCAGCACTTGACAGGGAAGGCTGTGGCTACTGTCCTTGCTGCTGCCATCAGAGAGCACCCGCTCCGTCCAGGGGACAGCTCTCAAAACGTTATTTTTATCTCTGTCTCATAAAGCCTGTTCTGTATAAATATATTTTAATTAATTAATAAATGGGATGTAATGAATTCTGGCAGGGTGACATTTGAGCATAAAGCAAGGCTTAAACAGATCCTGACATGTGTTAGCTGGGAAAACACAACACACCCGAATGTGCACCACACACACACATAATAGATACATATATTTTTTTTTTTAATTTTTTTTTTACTCATTGCGATGGTTATGCAATGTAGAGGTTTGTGAGGGTCACTTTTGGGTGAGAGGTGAGAGTCACAAGTGCTGCCTCTGCCAAAGACCCACGTAGGCAGTCCCCTGGATTGCCTCTGTCCTGAGCTGGAGAGGAGGAGGGAATAGATTGCTTCCTCTCCCAGAGACTGATGAGATGTCTCCGAAGGATGGAGGAAAAGCTGGAAAAACCCTGTCTCATCCAGCCTGTGCCATTGGCTCTGGAGGGCCCTGTGGCTCTGCTGCATGCTGGAGGAGGGGGAACCTAAATTTGTGGCAATATCTCGGATAGGATCCTTGTGTTCCTGCCTGCTTGTGGTCACGCTCCAAACCAAGCCAGAAATAAAACCAAGTGGTGCCACACTGGCCTGGGGAGGTGAAGATGATGCTGATGTTGTGGTGCACTGAAGAGTTTGGGGGTTTTTTTGTTTCCCTAAAACAGTGTTTTGGAAAAGAAGACAATGTAAGATAGGACAAGGAGTAACGGATTCAAATAGAAAGAGGGAAAATTCTGGTTGGATATATGGCAGAAATTTTTGGCTGTGAGGGTGGTGAGGCCCTGGCAGAGGTTGCCCAGAGAAGCTGTGGCTGCCCCATCCCTGGAAATGTTCAAAACTAGGTTGGATGAGACTCTGAGCAGCCTGGTGTCCTGGCCCATGGCAGGGAGGTTGGAACAAGATAATTTTTCAGGTCTCCTCCAATCCAAACCATTTCATGATTCTATGAATATAGGGAAAAGCACAGAACTATGCTGGGGCTCCCTGCCAGCTCTGGCACTGATGGGAACTTCCTACGGATCTGAGGGGTGGGGGGCACTCCAAGGGTGGCCCTGTTTTGGACCAGGGATTGCAAACCTGAAAGAATAAGGAAGATCCCATGACTGGTTTGGTGTTTTGGTTCTAACTTGGTTCCAGTGGTACCACTGGGGGAAACATCCATCACAAGAAGTCCTGTGCTTGCAGGATGGGTACAGGATGTGTGAGATGGTGGAGTAATGAAAATTTCACCCCTTTCCTTCCAGTACCTCTGTGCATCTGGAGGTTGCATTCCTGTACAGAGCCAGGTGCAGATCTGCTCTTCCAGAACTGGGATGCAGGTCTGGATCCAAAAGTGAAGAATCTTCTGGAAGCCAGTCATTGCTGTCTGACTACAGCCCAGTTGGTGGAAGAGTAGGATGTAAGGGTGAACATTTTCCAGTCTCAGATCTTTATGACAGAAATCTTCTCTCTTCCTAAATTTGGGGCTGTGAATTTATGGCCCTGCTCTGCTGTAGCTCAGGTCAGAAAATGATGTCAGTCCCGACCACGTGTGCTCTAAAGCAAAAGGTTGCACCTACGTGTATCAGAGTGTGTGAGGAGGTAAATGCACTGCAGAGGAGTCCTCCAGCAGCACAGAGGGGTTGCCCAAAGACCCACAAACCTGATAAAGCTCACAATCCTTGGGAACTGTCCCTTTCCATGCAGCTGCCCTTGGTTATGGCCAGCAGCTGTCCCCACTGCTTTCTTCTTCCTCTGCCCAGCCCACCAGGACACCCAGTGGGCTTTTCTCAACTCTGCCTGGGGCTTTGCAGCAACTTCCCTCCATCCTGGGTTATCCCAGCACCATATCTGCATCCTGATCTGCCTCTGGGGAATTTTGGGGGATGAAAAGGCACATCCAGGACACTTTGACCCACTGTAGTTGCATATGTACACATATTTGAGCAAATAGGATCAAAATTGCTGTTTGATTTTCAGCTTTAGTTACGAGTTTTGGCTGCTGGAAAGATCACAGGGAAGCAGATTTGAGGCTGGTCTCCATGTGGGAAGGGGTGGGTGGGTAGACTGGGGGATTTTAGTGTTTTTCCTCTGTGGAATGGGTCAATATTCCTCCCCTCTCCCTCGAGTAGCTAATAATATAGTGGTTGGCTCTTCTTCGCCCAGCAGGGTTATTGTCATCCTTGCTAAAGTTTGACATTTTACACTTTAGCTAAGCACAGCCTTAGGCAAGAAGCTGCTAAGAGACAGATTTCCTTATTAAAAGAAGATGTCACCAAAAGAGCAAGCCAACAAATATGCCACTGCCCAGAAACAGCCCTGTGACTGGGAGAGCCGAGGAGGGCGGCGAGCGGAGCCGGGGGGTTGAGGGGCTGTGGAGGGACAGCCCGAGCCATCTGGGGACACGAGGGGACTTCACCCACTGCTGGAGACTCCCCATGCTGTGGCACCTATTTGCAATGAGGCTCTGGGGACCTCATGCACAGTGAACCATTCCCACCATGGTCTTTTAGCTTCAGGGTGTTCATCCGGGTGTCTTTCTGAGTCTGAAAACATTTACAGGGATTTTTTTTCTCAATATTGCAGTCACAAAAAACGCCAGGCACAAATAGAAAGCTGCAGGCAGCTCCTTTTTGTATATTTTTTTAAAATGTATAATCTGAGCATGCCTGGTCATGTGCCTCTTTCCCTACGCTGCTGACAATGGGGTTTTTTCCTCCCCTTTATGTAGTTTAAGGATAATACACTTAATAGCAGTTAGTGATGTCAGTGCTCTTTGGTATAGCAAATCTCTGGTGTGAGATAATCTTAGTTAATGATAAGCATTAAACAGATAGAGGTCAGTATTTTAGCATGGCTATAAATCCCACATTTACTGTGATCCAGTCGGAAGGAGACGATCCCATTAACCTTTCCATTGTATTGATAGGATCTGTGTCCCGCCCTGGTCACTCGGGTGGAGGAGCTGTGTGCTTCAGACCTGCTGCCGTCCTCTTCCTCCTCCTCCTGCACGGCTCAGGGTGGTGTCCAGGGGGGTGGGTGCCCCTCCTGCAGCCTTATTTAGGGTGACACCATGTGATGGGAGAGCAGCCTCTGAGGGAGGGGGCACAGAAGTGCTGGCAGCTTTTACCCTCTGCAGGTCCCACCTTGGAAAGAACAACAGGCACCCAAGTCAGGCACAGGGGTGGGGGGAGCCCCTCTGGTGCCAAAACTCTGGAATCACCACCAGCTGGCAGCCCCCGTGGGTTTTGGTGGGTCTGGACAGCTGTGAGCCCACCCTGGCTCAAATAACCGGGAGGTCCAGGCAGTGTGGAGGGGAAAAATAAGATAAAAAAAGTCAATGAAGCATCATGGTTAAGAATCAAATTGCGTAAAAGTCGGGAAATAAAATATTTAAAGCCTCCTACAGGATGGTTAAATGGGCAAAGGCTGCACTTATGTACACGGGCACAGCTTTCCCTTGATGGGGTCTGGTGGGCAGTGCCTGGGGTGAACCCCACTGCTCCAAGCACCACTGGCAACCTCGGGGTCCACGCAGAGGGGCTTGGGGCAGGATGGAAAAGACCTGTGCAAGGATGGAGGGATGGCCACGAGGGTCCTCCACAGGTTCCCTGCAGCACCATCAACGAGGCAAACCCCACCCTGCCTCCCCAGCCCTCTCTGCTCCCAGCTAACAGCGAGGATTTGCCCTGCAGCATTACCCAGAGACCCGGGGCTTTGCTGCACTTCAGACCACACCTTCTCCCCGCCGTCCTTGATTAGTTCCCTTGGTTGTAGGGCAGCTCTAATTTGATCAGCGTTGGAAATCAGTGGAACCTTTTTCCCTGTCTTTCAACTGAATGGATAGAGAGGGCAGAAATAAAGGCTCCCTCGGGTTCTGGTTCATATGTCACCATGAACTGCATTAATGAATCACTGGTCCCAGAGCACATTTGTGGCTTGTTACCAGCAGATAATCCTGCACTGTGACCCAATTGCTACTTGGCTGCCCAAGAGGAGATCTTTCTCCAAGGCCCTGAGGAGCAAAGATGGGCTGGGCTGGAAGTCGCCTTCAGCTTTGGAGCTGGAGCTGATGCATTCATTAGGGAGGTTTTTCCTGGCTAATGCTTGGCTTTGGTGTTTTGTTTTTTTTTTTTTTCCTTTGGTTTTTAAATTTATTTTATTTTTAATGGAGAAAGCTTTGAAAAATAGCCCCGGAAAACTTGCTGCCATGTCATCCCTGCCACAGGAGGATGTCCCCTGCACTACTGTACAGCCTTGCTGGATGCCTCATGCCTTTGATCAGCTACTGAGAGGCTCCCAAATTATAATTTTGAAATTAAGGGGCTCTCAGGCAAAGATATGGGAGTAGGAATAACAGTTCCCAGTTGCTTCAGGCCTCCACGGAATGGGGAGGTGGGGCTGGCACAGGGAGGGGGACACTGACACAGGAGGGAGATAGAGGTGGTGAGGATGCTGAGGCGAGGAGACCACGGGATTTTTGAACCCCAGAGGAGCTGAGGGGACACCAGCAATGGCAGCACAGCTCACCCAAACTGTCCCCAGACTGTTTTGCTTGGGAGGGAGCTGCCATGCCTGGTGGCACGTGCCCAAAATAATGTACTCTGGTCCCTGAGAGCTGGCAGATAATCCAAGGCAAATCTGAGGGCTCCTCCTCCCCCCTGCCCTCCAAAAACCAGCCACACACATTCACCACAGAAAAGAGACAGTGTTTTCAGCTAAGGCAGTTCTAATCCTGTAATTAGATGGTTTTTATCTGGCTCCTGATTTTGCTGGGAAGGATGATGTTATCTCCAGCCCTTAAGGGAGATCTGGGTGCATTTCCCAGGCCTCAGGCTTCTTCTCTGACCGTGAGCAAGGTCACTTCAGCTCCTCTAGCCCCAGTGCCCAGCCTGAGAAAAGAAAAGGGGCTGTGGATGCTTTATTTCACTCACTCCTTATCCTGCCTGGCTGACCCATGGGCTCCCCAGGGCTGGCCATAAAGTGATGCACTTGGCCCATGGTGGCCATGGCTCGGGGCAAGCTCCTCCAACCCTGTGGCCTCCCTTCAGCCACACTCATTAGCAGGAGCTGGGCAAGAAAGTCCTTCTCAGCCTCCAGGGAGGTGACTTGTCCAAGGAAACTCTCAGTCCACTAAAACCAGAGGACCTGTGAGGAGATCAAGTGAAGATCCACTCACTGGCAGATAAGTTAATGCTTTCTTTTATAAGAAACATCTTCATGAGTGTTTCCTCCATGCATAGTGGAAGTTGATGTTTTCTTTTATAAGAAACATCTTCATGAGTGTTTCCTCCATGCATAGTGGAAGTTGATGGTTTTTTTTATAAGAAACATCTTCATGAGTGTTTTCTCCATGCATAGTGGAAGTTGATGCTTTCTTTTATAAGAAACACCTTCACGAGTGTTTCCTCCATGCATAGTGGAAGTGACAGTGCAGGTCAGGAAAGTCACCAGGACTCAGCAAATACAAGCAGCCCTCATTTACTGGAAAGTAAATTTATCTCTGCATTAAATTTTCACCAAAGAGGGTTTCATTAGGCCCACCAGGCTGGTATAAATGGGGTGCTGGAGCAGTGTTTCTCACAACCCCAGAGCTAATTTCTCACTCTGGTTTTTTGTTCCCGTTGTTTGCACGCTGGTGCTGCCAAGTGCAGTGAGAGCGAAGCCTGTATTCAAGTCAGATTTTTTTTTTTTATTTCCTGCATTTGAGCAGGCCAGAATTTATACTGCTCAGGTCTCCTTAAATTAGTCCAAGAGGATTTCATTTTACAGGCCTGCTTGACTGGGATCCTTTTGGCACGATGGGCTCAGCTTTGTATACAACTGAGATTCATATTTTATGTGTGTATAAAAATCCCAGCCATGAATCTAGCAGCTTAAAACTTCACCTTCATTCTTTACAGCTCAATTCAGAGCACTCTGCACATTTCCAGCCACTTGGTCTTGCAGTTGGCTGAGCTGCAGGAAAGTGGCAGGAGATGCAGAGAAGGCTCCAAAGGGATGCTTTGCTCTCCTTGGTCACCAAATGTGGCCTGGGAGCCCACAAAAGCCTCCAGCTGCAGCAGGTCTGCAGTTCATGATGATGCCTTCCCTCTTTTGGGAATCCAGTTCCAAATCTGAAGTGAGACCTGGGGGATATTCTGGGGACTTAGGGCTATGGCAGCAATTTAAGACTCTGGGGGCTGGGTTTCATCTGTGTCTTTGCTCCGCTGGGGAATGTGTGGAGATCATCTGGAGCTGTTGTTCTCTGCTGGTGCTTGTAGCAAATATCTTGTGGTTCCCTGTGACCCACCAGAGCTGGGTGTAGGTGGTGCAGCAATGCAGGTGTTGGTTTGCAGAGTCCAAGCACCAAATTCCAGCCGGGGTCAACAGGCCAGGCTGAATGTCCTGCATGGGAAGAGCAAGGTTCTCTGCTGCCCAGGGCCATGGATGGCTGGGACAATGCAGGTGCAGAGGATATGGATGGTGGGAAGTGCCAAGCTGAGATATTTGTGTAGCTCTAAATGCTGCTGGGCTGGGCCCAGCAGAGCTGGCTGGTTTGGGCTGAAGGCAGCCAGACTGTGCCCAGCCAACACCCCCCTGCAAGGCCGAGCTCTGGGGAAGCTGAAGCAGAGCAAACAGCAGCTGGGCTGTTGCCAGCTGCATCTGGTACTGCATGGGTGGCCCTGGTGCCCATTTCCCTGCTCTCCTCATCCTTGGATCCTGTCTTGGTTTGAACAGACAGGTGTCTGCTAAGGAAGGCAGGAGCCTCTCTTGAAATGGAGAATGTAAACCCCCTCCCTCCAAATTAGTATAATTTTGAAATTGAGGAGCTCTCAGGCAAAGATATGGGAATAGGAATAACAGTTCTTTATTAGGAAAATTAAAAGGAAAAATAAAAACAATAATGCAGTAATACAAAACAACACTGCCAGAGTCACAATATGCCCTGACCCCCTGTGGGTCAGGGTGGTGGCACAGTCCCATCCCATGGGGGCTCAGCCCTCCTGCAGTGCCAGCTGTGGTTCTGCTGGAGCAGGGATCCTGGACAAGGGGGGAGTTTTCCTCTGAAGCTCCAGGGCTGCTGGAGATGGGCCTGCTCTTCCTCTGGGAATGCAGGGCAGAAGAAAGCTGTTCCTCTGGGAATGCAGTGGGCAAAGGCTGCTGTGGTGTTCCAGGGGCAGATTGTATCCAGGTAGGAATGCTTGGCTCCTCCCCTGGGCAGAGCATCTCCCCATGGGATGATGGAATTTTATCAGCCATGCAGGGACACTCACTGGCCATGAACAGAAGATAATTAATAATTAATATCCCATGAACAGAAGGTATCTCCTGGAGGGAGGATTGGTTGTGGAAGAGATAAAGAAAACTGCCCAATGAACAGCAGAGAACTGCCCCAGCTCTGACAGATGGCAAATAGAACACACACCCCAAGCCATATCTTGCATTTGCAGCTAAGACAGATCCACACACAGGGTGCCTCTACCTTCCCCCTTGAGGAGCCCAGTGGTGCAGCAGGACCAGGCTGGTAGTGGTGGCTGACCTCTGGGATGGTGTGGCAGGACTAACTGGATTGGGAAACAGCAATGAGCTTGGTGTGGGAAGAGCAAAATTCCTTCTGTGCGCAGACAGCAAGGGTCTGCAGGGTCTGTTGGGATACAGTGATGCTCCAAGTCTGCCTCTGTATGGGATAATAGGTGCTATGGGATGCTGCTCCACAGCTTGTGCTGCTGAGATGGGGAGAGATGAGTCCTCATCAGTCATTCTCTTCAAGGTTTTCCTCTTGGCTGTGACTTCCAGCAGGGTTCAGTGGAATTAAATTTTAAAGAAGATAGGATTTAAGAATATGGATGTCCAAATGTTGGGTTTTACTTCAGGCTTTTTGGCAGTACCTGGTCTGCATTCGGTTGGCAAGCTCCTCCGTGGTTTGGCTTGGGAGGTGTGAATCCCCTCAGGCGCTCATCAGCCTCGGCAGATCCTTCCTGGTCCTGAGAGACTGCAAAGAAAACTAGAACAAGAGCAGAAAAGAGATAGGCAGCAGGTCCCTGGCTTTGCCTTGCTTGCTGTAGGATGGCTGTAGCAGGAATGTCACTGCCATGTGCTCTGGGACCAAGCAGCCCATGGCCTGGGAGCGTTTTCCCACCATGCTGCCTCTTTGGATGTGAATCCAAAGCACAACCACTCCCTCCCCAACCCATGTTTGGTTTTCCAGTGGTTGGGTTTTATCGAGCAGTTCTTTATTGGATTTATCATGCCAGTTGTTAAAGCTTCCAGCTGCTTAAATTTACTTTCTTGTTTTCTCATTTTCTCATCTGTCTTTTCTGTGTTCTTTACAACAAAATCCACACGGCCCCCTATATCATTAACTCCACGGGCAAGTTAATCAAATTTACTGTCAGGCACTGCTATAGCTGCTGGAATGTTTCTAATTTCTTCAGAGGGGGATATTGGGCTTGCAAAGAATCAGACAGTGCCTCCACTTCTTTCTCCATGAGGCACCCTGGAGTCACTGCAATTCCCATGCCAGCTCAGACACTCTGTTTCCCACTGCAGTCTCTCCAGCCTCTGCTCTCTCCATGCCACCACCAGCTCAGTCCAAATTTGGGCTTTGTATGATTTTCCATGGATGCCACATCTCAGTTGGGGCGATCCAGGAGACCATCCAAACTAAAGACCAACTTTTGAGTGGGAGGGAGGGCTGGGAGGTTTATCCAAACCAGAGCAACCTCCATGGGTGCAAAGAGACTCTTCAGCCTCATCCTAGGCTAGCACTTGCTGTGCAGTGGTTGCACGAGGAGCACTGTTGCATAATCCCCGTGGCATCCTTGGGACAGCCAAGGATTTATGGGTCACAGTGGGCTGCAGAGGTGGAATGGAGGCTGTCTGGAGTGCTTGGCTGTTTGCTGCTCGCCTGCCCTCAGCATTCCAAGGCTGTTCTGGAGCAAGGACTCGTTTGGGTGTTGTGGCAGTTGCAGAAAATGTGGGGACTGCTACCGAGGCTTGGATCAGAGGGACCTCACCCTGCTGCTGCAGACTGCACATCCCTGGGAGCTCCTGGGGATGGCTGCTGGTGCTGGGGAGGGAAATGTGCTCCTGCACTAAAGCTCGACAGCGATTTGGGCCGTGCTGTTTTGCTGAGTGTGTCACCGTGGCTGTCGTGATGGTGCCTCACAAAAGATGCTTGGGAGACTTTAGGTACCTGAGGCAGCTGCCCAGGAAAAGGTTACCATGAACTCACGTCTGGAAACGCTCAGGAGCAAGGTGATGGGTCTGTCCAGACTGTGGGGCAGGAGCTGTGTGCTTTAGCTGGAGCTGAGCAGGCTGCTGGACGCTCACAGCCCCTGTGGAGGAGCCATCGGTCCCCAGGCCAAGCCCCATCCCTGAGACAACCAAAGGCAGGAAAATCTCTTTAGGTGCACGGGCTGTGAGGTTTGAGTGGGATCGAGGCACCCCGTGCACGTGTGGAGATGACACAGCTCTCACACAGGGAGAACGCCAGACCTTGGGGCATCTCCTGCGTGTTGGAGGTGTGACACGGCTCCTGTAGGAGTGACACCTCCCAAATCCCCACGGGACAGTGGGCAAACGAGGAGAGAGGGGCTGGGAGTGGGTGAAGGAAGAGGAGGAGGGAGGGAGGGAAGGGGGGGCACGAGAGAGAGGGCAAGGGGAGGAGGGATGGGGAAAGAGAAGTAAACAGGGATGAAATTGCAGGTAAAAATAAAGCCGAAGAAGCCCAGGTGGAATTCATGCAAAGTCTCCTCATCAACACTGCGACTCCCTCCTGTCACGGGAACTGTCATCCGGGCTCGGCTCGTAATGAAAGGGAAAATATTTTATTCAGATTTATTAATTTGAAAATGAAGCCCGCCTGTCGAGAGGGGGACAGTTCTTCTCAATCTGTCATCGTTGAACCACACGCTCCTGACACCGGGATTCATTTGTCTTGTCGGCTCTGACAGTCGGATTCTCCCAGAGCTGTTCCTGGTGGATCGCCCTGGGATTTTAAACCGGATGAAACACATTCCGACAAGGAACAGCCTCTTTATTAATGCAAATTACACGAGGAGGAAAGAGCGTGAGGGAGGGAGAGAGGGAGGGAGGGTGACGCCAGCAGACGCTCTGGTTCCTCTCCCTGTATCAGTCATTTGTTATTTACATTTATACACATTTTTCAGGTTTAATAAAAGGAGATCGGGATTTTCAGTGACATTTATGGATGGATTGTTTGGGGGGAAAAAAAAAAAAGGGTATCGTCACTAGAAATGTGTGCAAAAAAAAAAAATTTAAAAAATCAATGTGTGTATATATACTCACAGAGGCATGTGTGCAACTCTGTCTCCCATGGGCAGAGCTGGGTTTGGACAGGGAGAGCACGTGGGCTTTCCCAAGGTGCAGGAGAGGTGGCTCGGAGCTGGGAAGGAGATGTGTGGCAGTGGCATCGGTCTGGTGCCATGCCCAGGTGGCCGATGGCAGCAGGGCTGTGGCACCTCCCAGCGTATCCATAGGACCCACCCTCGGTTCCTGGTGGGAGTGACTGGCTGGAAAGAGCTTTTTTGGGGTTTGTGGGGTAAGGAGGGCTGCCTGTGCCTGTGCACGAAGGGCAGGGGCTGGAGGCAAGGCTCCCTCACACCCATGGGGGATGTCTGGAGGGATGTCACTGGTGGGACTGTGGCTCCTGGGGATCAGAGTGACTGCCCAGGGCATGGCTGTCCCTTCACCCCGTGCTGCTGCTCTTCCACAGGGGAGACAACTCTCACTAAACACCAGCATCTCCCAAAACCCTCCTGCCTCCCTCTTATGGGTAGCATCAGGGCTTCCAGGACAGGTTTTTGTTTGCAAGCTGAGCCTGCCCCTAAGGATCCCAGCTGTGCTGGGGGGGGCTGGCTCCAGCCCCACCCCCAGGTCCCCTCAGCTCATTGGAGCTGCAGAAAACAAATGCCAGAGCAGGGAGTGTGGAGAGCCTGAACGTATGTGTGTAATGATGTCTCCGCAGTCTATAAAATGAATATTTAATAGTGCTTGTCAGCAAGATCTTATGGAGGGATTTCTGTCCTAAAATGCTCATTAGCTCTCGCCCTTTCCACGGCAGCCTCGGTGTTTATGGTGGCTTCTGGCTGGTTTGTCACCTTCTGCCTGGATTCACCATCCCTCCTCAGCCAGGGCTCAGCAGAGACCCCCGTTGTCACCGCTGTCACCCTCAGCAGTCCCATCCCCGGTGAAGGCACAGGTGTGAGGCAGCAAATGAGAAAGCTGGAGCTGATGGATGCCCATCTCCTCAGGGGCAGGTGGGACTCCCAGTTTTAGTGTCCCAAAATCTCACCAAAGGTGACTTTGTGTGTCCTGCATCCCCCCGTGGGTCCCAGACCCTTGCCCCCAAATTCCCCCACCCTGCTAAAGCTCTGTCAGAGATGTTCAGGCTTGACTTGAAGGCTGCAAGTGATGGAGAATCTACCACGTCGTTAGGCAAATTGTTCTGCTGGTTAATTAGCTTCACTTTTAATGTGCTTGGAGCAATGAGAACAGTAATTCACGGTAGGAACAGGGATGTGCAGTCAGGGCCTGGAGAGGTGTGGGAGAGGAGAATGGAAAGCCAGAGGAAAAGGACTCAAAATTAGAGCAGAGACATTTTTCAATGAGTCTTTAGTCTGTGAGAGAGACAATGAGAAAAGAGAGTAGGAAAAAGAAAAGTGAAGAGAAAAGAAAAAAAACATTTCAGAGGGACCAATGTTATTTTTGAATTTGGGTTGTGTTTTGTGAACACTATTTTTATGACAGAAAACTAAAGAGCAGAAATAACAAAATACTATTTGCTAGCATCCTAGAAATGCACTCATGCACTTTTTATTCTGAAATTGAAAGTTTTGAAATCTAAATCTTGGTCTAAAAGCATTTTCTTTTAAGGAAATGGGGGGAGGTGGTCACTTGATGCTTGAACTTCGATGCTTGAAACCTTCCTCAAAGGTTTTCCTGGAGTTAGAGGACTCTTTTTGGCTTGCCTACCCCTTGCTTGAAATGAGGCATGTGCCTGCCCAAAGAGGAGCCCATAACAAAGAGGTCTTGGCTTCTGCAAGTTCCTTTCTTCAGGTGGACCCCCAAGTTGCTCTGAGAACAAACTTGGGGTTAATCCTCATGGTAAAGGTGCTTGATCCAGCAAGGTGGCCACATAAAGAGATATTGCTGCCTAGGGAGCACAAGGGACACACTGGAGCTGTGCCTCATCCGTGCTTCCCAAGATCTAGGCCCAGAAAACAGCAGGGATGTGTTTGGTGAGCTGTCCCCAGAGCTGCTCACTTGCAGGAGAGAACAAATCTGGGGGTAGGGAAATGTTTCTGCAGCTGCCACAGGGCTGGGCTCATCTCATCATCAGCTGCCAGAGGTGACAGGGACATGACACCAAGGACAACCTTGGGAGCACCTTGAGGAGCCACCTGGAGCCCTATCCCATGCCTCAGCCCAGTCAGAGGCACCTCTAGGAACTGCTTTCAAGGACCTCCCCACCTGGTCTGCGGGGACTGTCTGAAAAATCACTTCTGTCCTTGAATTCCCATTTCCTTGCAAACCCCGTGGCTGGGGCTCAGCCCTGGTGTAATAGGCATCTGCTTGTAGTAATCTCAACACCCCTCCCCAAACCTACTTATAAAATACTGTACCTTGCACCAATTTTATCTGTGGCATCGCATAAAAAAAAAAAAAATCCATTAAAAGAAATAAAAGCAGGTGCAGCCTGGTGCTGCAAACACTCCTTCACTCTCATTCTCTCCCCTTCGTTCTCCCTCTCCTTCACTCCCGGTGTTTGCTAGTTTGTATGATTAATTTTATCAATTTTCCTGACCTGCTTTGCCACTGAAATAAATATGACAGCTGCAGTGCTGCCTCAATTCGTTCTCTTGCCAAGTGAGCTGCTGAGATGTGTTTTCTTGTTGATCGCAGACTTTGGTAAATATCAAGTAAATAGACTGAAGAGGATTCATTTCAGCAGCTTGGATTGTCAGGACTTCAGCCCGAGAGCACATCCTTCACCGGGGAGACAAAGGGAGAAGGAAAGCTCCTGTCCCTCCCCAAAAAAGCAATCAAGAAATCCTTGTGGTGCACCAGGCCGCTGACAGCCCAGCCTGCAATTAGCAGTGTCAGCAGATGTCTTGGTGGAGACTCCTGAAGTCTGGGTCCTGCAAAGGAGCCCCATGGCTACTCAGCTGCTGTGGGGTGTGTGGGTCAGGGTGGCAGCAGGGATGGATGTGCTGGGCACTGCCATCCTGGTCCTTTCCTACATCCCAGAACCTTCATGGAGACAGTTCCTCACCTGATTTCCACCGTGGCACTGTCTCCTGTCCCTGTGTGGAAAAAAGACATCCTGTCTCTCCTCAGCAGAAGGTGGGCAATGGGTCAAGGGTTTAGGGAGCACCAAAATCCTGGCTGGTGTGGGTGATGTGAGTTTTGGCGACAGGGTGACAACCTGCCGTCAAATGAGCGGGCAGTGTGCAGTACCCTGATTTATCTCTCCCACTGAAATTCAGCCAGGAGGGGGCTGAAGGCTTCCTGCCTTCCAAGGAGTCTCTCCTGGAGATCTCCTTCCATGGAGCATGGCCAAACAAGCCTTCCACCCTAAGCAGATGTTACCTGTGAGTGCACACCCAGCACTGAACCCTGGCCAGGGCACTTGAATCCCAGCTCTTGCTGCCCTTGCACGTGGCTGCTGCAGGGCTGTGCTGGCATGAGAGCACCCAGGCTCTCCTGAAGTCTGGGGGACCCTCATTGTTGGTTGTACATATGGTGCATTGTTGTGCACATGGAGAATTTAAAACATTAGGAGGGAAATGGTTGTGTTAGCATATCCACCATATGGCCCCTTTAGCTGCTGTGGCAGCAGAGAGAAAGGGAAGGACTGAAATATCACTGCTCAGTGCTGGTCTTTCAGCCAGCAGTGTTTCTGGTGCCACCATCTCAGTGATGGTGGTCTTTGCCCTCAGGGCTTTTTCCTGGTGACTTTCAGAGAGATTTGGGGTCAATCTCAAAGCCAACCTCAAAGCAGCTGCATCTTCCCTAAATGGTGCTTGTGCATTTTTTTGGGCAGGAATCCCCTGTGTGAGTGCCTGGAGCACCAGAAGAAGTCAGGGCCAGAGCATCCAACTGGATTAGAGCAATGAGCATGTGATATGGGTGTCATTTCTGGAGCAATTCCTAATGGTGATTGTGGACAGCAGTGATGCTGCTGGGACAGCATTCAAGTACTGTGTGCTCTGCCCTGTTTGAGGGGCTTTGGCTCTTTGAAACTATTTAAGGCTATGCCTGTGGAAGAAGCAGGCATACTCCCTCAAGCACAGGAAATATGTTTTTACAGGTATTTTACTGTAAAATACATGTAAATACCAGTTTTCCTTCCAAAGTAGTGCTGCAGAAGAGTGCTGAGCAGAATTTACTAGTATGGAAATCCTTGCCAACATTATCTAAGCATTCAGCTGCCCCAAAAGTGCCTCATCAGTGGGATGATGCTCCCAGTGTTACCAGCCCCAGCCTTGAGTGTGCCTACCCTTCCCCAAGAAATCATGACACTGGAATAATTTAAAACATCATGAGGGAAATGGTTGTGTTTGCACTGGAATAATGTCAAGGACATCAGAATAAAATCCAGGTGTTGTTTTGTGCCTATGCAGACTTTGGGTGCAGTTTATATATAAACTTTATTCCCGTAAATAAAAGCCTTTTGCTGATTTCTAACAATTCTGTATCTTTAGAGACTCTGCAGGCAAGGAATGCTGCACAGAAGGTTTTGCAGTCTGATGGAAGGTGAGGATGATCCATTTAACCAGCAAACAGTAATTAACCAGCACAACCCACGGCCCAGCCCTCTGCCCGCTGCAGATCCCAGCAAAGCTGCCTTCAGTTGTCACATCCAAACACAGGGAGAGAGGGGAAAAAATAGAAACTCCCAGCCTCCAAAACCAAAAAGAGAACTTGCAAATGTGACCCAGATAAACACGGTGCAGGATGGCATCCTTGAGTCAGCAGAGAGCCTCAAACACCTGCTCATGCCACCTCCTCCACCCTGGCATGCTGGAGGAGACTGCAAAGGCTGGGGGGCTGCTGCAGCATCCCAAAATCGTCCCCCCAAAACTGCCACAGCCCTCAGCCTGGCTGTGAGTTGCTGAGCTTTGGCTCAAGAGCTTGAAACCAGACAGCAGGATGAAGGGGGCACCGTAAAATACCTGTAACTGAGTATAAACCCAGAGACATAGGGCTCCCCTGCTGCCTCTGCTCCAATTTCCTGCAGATTGACTGTGCTCCCATAGCTTTACCTTTCAGAATTATTGCATTATTACCATTACTAAGGTGATAATTTTCATTAATGACTTGCTGCTGGAAGCTGCAGAGTCCAGGGCTCTCCATCAGAACAAAGGTCTGGCTGGCTGTAGGGACTCCCCTCTGGTCTTTGCACCAGCTGGGGCACTCAGGAGCCAGAGAAAAACACATCCCTGCATTTGCTGCCCTTGCATAGAGCTCCAGACGTGTGGTGGTGGTGGCTAAAGTGGTGTCACACTGCTGTCACTCCTCAGATGTGCTCGTGGACAGAAAGCCCAAGCTGCAGGTCTGGTGTTTGGTGCAGGGGTCTGTGCTGCTGCCAGACCCGGGCTGTCCCTGCTAAAGCCACTCTCTTAGGGAACATTTTTTTGGGAGGGGATGCTACAGCCCACTGCCAGGAGTGGTTGGACCTAGGTGGCTTGAGCTACTTTGGGAATTTGCTGTTTTTCTCCTCCACCATGTTATTTTGTAGAATCATTTAGGTCGGAAAAGACCTGTAAAATCATCAAGTCCAACCAATAACCCAACGGTGTCAGGCCCACCATTAACCATGGCCCTAAACACCACACCTATGCATTTTTTGATCACTTCCAGGGATGGTGAATCCACCACTTCCCTGGGTAGTCTGTTCCACTGCTTGATCAGCCTTTCAGTGAAGAACTTTATCCTAATACCCACTCTAAACCTACCCTGGCACAACTTGAGGCCATTTCCTATTTAATCCAGCCAGGTTAATGCTGCCCAGACCACGGCCACAGAGCCCAGGGAGTGTCCAGCACAGGGCTCACACTCAGTGTGCCTGTGCCAAAGGTCTCCAAGCCAGCTCCAAACTTCTCCAGGCACTGTGAGCTCCAGGGGTCCCTTTTGGCTGCTGGTGGAGCAGCACAAGTGATGGCAGCACCATGGTTGGTGCCTCCCAAGATGGTTCAGCAGCACCTGCAATGGGCTCTGATGGCCAGACAGAGCTGGGGCCACGAATGCCTGGGAACATCAGCAGTCCAGCAGGGAGCAGAGGCAGCAGCACTCCCCTCCTTCCCACCAATGGCTGCTGTGTTGACTGGGCATATTTTTTACTGATGCAGATCACCTTGGTCCAGCAAGGAGCTCCCGCAGCAGCCGCTCCTCATCAATTCAGATACCCCCTTCCCCTCTTCTCAAGGACTCCTGAGAGCAAAAGGCTTGTGGCTACAAAGATTTACACCCCCTCAGCAAGGGTTAACCTCATCTGGCAGCCACTATTGTCTCAGGACAACTTGTCAGTCTGTGAGAACGTGCCGTAATGGATTTGAAGTGGATTGCTTAGCCCACGGAGAGGGTGATGCTGTATTTATTGAATAGACATTAAAAAGAACATTTCTCAATTTCTCAGCACTGAACTCGAGGTCAATGGATCTTTTTGGCACTGACATGCTGAGTCAACTCCTAGCTTAAAGCTTTTAGAAGGACCAGGGTTAGATGAAAGGATTAGACTCCATCTTTAGCGTTTCCCTGGCAAAATCGTTGGGTGCTAAATCATTTATGTTGCTTTGCGGTGCTCTGCTTGGCCTCTCACTGTTACCTTGGAAAAGAAAAAAAAACCCCAACATTCTTCCCTTTTTTTGGATTGAAATGACACAGGTGGGTTATTTCCCCTGTGCTGCACTGAGATGAGGTGGATACCAAGCGAGTTGGGCTCCTAATGCTGCTGGGCAGCTGCTGAAGTGGCTGCAGAGCCCTTTTCCCTGGAGAAGGAGGTGGCTCTGTGGAGAGACGTGGTGCCAGCCCACCCACCTGATGCTGAGAGGGCCCGTGGCTCACTGAGTGATAACAAATTCCCTGTGCACCAGCAAGAGAGAGTTTTAATAATGAACCAGGGGTTGATCACAGCAGCCCTGACAGCAGGGCTGGCCTGGCAGTCAGTCCAGAGTTGATCCCTGTGGGACCAGGAGCTTCCCCCTGCCCCTGCCTGTGGGGCAGGATCCAGCCAGGGCTCCCAGGGAGGTTTTGCCTGAGTGCCAGGCAGCAAATAGGATTAACTAGAGGGGTTTGGAGAGGAAGGGATGAGGTTGTACTCTGCTCGCAGTGAGAGCGGGGTAAGTCTGGAGCGTGGCACTGCCTGCAGGAGGTATTTCCATAGATGAGCGTGGCACTGGCTGCAGGAGGTGTTTCCAGAGATTCCAACCTCCCTGGTGTCATCCACATCTCTGCTGCTCCCCCCGGATTCAGGCAATTTTGTTTAGGCCCATTAGTGTCACACTAAGGGCAGTGCTGGACAGGTGGGTTTGGTTTAGCCTGTCTAGCCTGAGAAAACCTCAGGAAAGGCATTTTTTGGAAAGGATGCCAGCCACAAAGAGGGTGGTGAGTGACAAGAAGCTGCTGCTGTGCTCCTGCTGTGCATCCCTTGTCAATCACGCTGAGTGCTGGGGAGAGACACGCTCCTGCATCGATTCCAGTTCCTCTCAGCAGGAGCTGGGAGGACCACGGGGTGGATGGAGCAGCATTTCCTGCAGCACAAGAGGAAGGCAGCCCTCTGCCAAAGCACTGCCAGATCCAGCTGAAGGTGTCCCTGCCCGTGGCAGGGGGGTTGGACTAGATGACCTTTAAAGGTTCCTTGCAACCCAAACCATTCTGTAATTCTATGAGTCTGCCTTCTCCTGCAGCCTTTCTGCCTGCAGACAGTATATCCCACGCTGCCAGCTCGTCCATGCTCTGCAGAGCCCATCCCTCAGCCCTTTTCCCAGGCCAAATCCCTGTTGCAAGCAGCACTTCCCGACTGTTCCAGGCCTTCTGGTAGCGGTGCAGCAAATAAAATGCAATCCGCCTGTATCATAAAGTCCAATAAAAATGAAACTGAACATCCACTTTGCAGACAGCAAGTACACTGTAAATTTATGAGATCATATCTCGTGGAGGACAGGGTACTTAAGGGGGGAAGGAAGGGGCTGGCAAAAATGGGAGAGAGCGGCCGAGGGGTAGTAAATATGTTTTCAATAATGAAGAGGCCCGATTACCCTCTTTGCAATAAAAACGTGCACAAGGCAGAGCTGCTGTAAAAATTACTCCCGAGCAGCCTGGCGTATTTGCACCTTGTCATCTTGTCAGCTCCGTGCAAATTTCCAAGGCGCCAGCAGCGGGTCGGCTCTGCGGGGCTGCCGAGGAGCGAGGGACGCTCCTCCCTCCCAAAAAAAAAGAAAAAAAAGAAAAACTAAAAAAAAAAAGCCATTTCCTTGACAGCCCCGGCACCACGGGTCCTGTCCGCCGCCCCCTCCCACCCTGCCACACGCACCGGCTCGCCCGTAACCGTGGCAACCAGCGGGATGCAGGGATGCAGGGATGGAGGGATGCAGGGATGCAGGGAAGGATCCCCAGGGTGCCACGTGTCCTGAGTTTCTCTCCAACCAGACGAGGGCGGTGGGAAGCACAACGGGATTGGGGATGTGGCTCCTTGTGGGCTCCACGGTGCATGGCCAAGAGCCCTGGTCACGTCAGCAGGTGACATTTCACTTTTTTTGGGATGCATGACACGTCCTCCCTGGGGTGGATGGTACCACGGGCTCTCCAGGGCACTCCAACAGCACTGGGTGCCACTGAGCTTCATGTATTTAAAGCAAAAAATAAGCATTTTGTCTTGTCCCAGAACAAACCAGAGCAAAGGCTGAGGCCTGACCTCTTTCAAGGTGCTTTCTGAAGAGATGAGTGTTTAAACTGATTGAAAGGAGGGGATATCAACAGCACAGGAGCAACTTCAAGTAGTCTGAAAACCAGCCTGAGCTGTCCTCAAATAAACCACTGCTGGGCCCAGAAGAAAGCAATTACACAGGGGCTTAGCTGAGCTGATTTAACAAAGCTGCAGTAATTAAACCTCATACACTTCAGGCAGGGGATTCAGCTCCGAGTGCTATCAGGATCCTGTCTGGGAAGGTAAATCTTTTTGGTGTGAGCAGCTGAGAGGATTTAAACCGAGGTAATTCTCCTTTCCCTCTTTCCTGCCTCTTGGCTGAGACACTGCCCTGGTGGATGTCAGCGGGGTTAGCAAGGATTTCTTTTGTGGAGCAAAGACAGAGCAGAGCACAACTCCCAGCCTGGAGCTGCTTTAGAGGACCCAGCAGGCACCTGAGTGGTGAGGACAATTTACTGACTCGATTCTGCAGCCTCAGTGAAGAAAATCCCATCCTTTGGGGTTCATGACCCCGACTGGGGGCCTGCTGAAGCTAATGGGATCCTTTCTCCGGCCTTCAATGGGCTTTGAGCCGTGCTGCTGAGAAAGCACTGAGGGTCAGGGCCCCATTAGGGCCAGGGGGTGGCCAGGGCTGGGTGTCCCCCACCGAGGCAGCCCTGCTGGGAAGCACGAGCCCTGACCCGCTGCTGGAAGCCCCGTCCCGCGTGCCCGGCGTCCCCAGCGGAGCCACGGGCTGTGGGGACGGAAAAAAGGAACCGTGGTCGTGTAGCTTGACCTCTCCTATTGAAAGTGAGATCAAAGGAGGGCCAAGAAAGAGCAGAGGAGGCTGTTGTGCCCAGGAGCTGAATGGAAGATGAATGGGAAAGGGGTGGGGGGGGAGCTGGGGGCTTGGGATTGCAACAAAGCCACGGGATTCAATTAGGGGAGAAGTTGTTTGTGGAATGGAGGCGCTGAAGGGATGTGGGTGGGGCAGGGAAGGCAGGCAAGGGGTGTTTGCCATGTCAAGGGTGCAAGTGTTTGTGTGGAGGGAGAGGAAATTGTGGGATTAGGGCTCCTGGAGGTCTCCAGCTGGTGGTTAAAAGGGAAACACTGGTGAGCATCCAGAACACCGGGTAAAGGAGGCTTTAGTGAGCAGTTCTGGCATCTTTGGGTTAATCTGGGATATCTGTTCCTGGGGAAAGAAGAGTCTTGGAGGTGTGTGGGTGACCCATCTCCATCACCAAGAGGGAGAGAACAGTGATGAGCCTTTTTCTGATGGCTACTCCTGCAGTAGAAGCTGGATGTGGAAGGTGCCCTGTTAGAGCTGCTGGGAAATGACTGAACTGGTGCAGAGGGTCAGGAGGAAGGAAGGAGAACTATGTAGAGGTTCCTGGACTCCAGAACTGGCTGACCATGCCCTGGTGAGGCCCCCAGGGAAGCTGATCTGGAGGGGAAAAAAGCTGTAAATGAGAGGAGAGCCTGTCACAACTTCAGTTCAGGCTACGGTGTTGCAGGAGAAAGGGAGCACAGGAAAAGAGCTCAGATCTGAGAAAGAAACCTGGGGGAGATGAAAAGTAGGTCAGGCCATGAAGATCAAGTACAGAAGTGCAGCATGCACACGCAGAGACAAGATCAGAGAAGCCAAGGCACATGGTGAGATGCAATTAGCAGGGGACATCAAGTGTAACGAGAGGCTGCTCTGCAGTTGCTGGAGGACCACAGAGGTGTTGGTTTGGCATTTGGGGACAGGGAGAGCACTCAGCAGACGATGCCAAAAAAGCAGCATCACATTTGTTTTCCCCTAAGAAGGTCGGCTGTGATCCTAATTGAGTACTAAGGGAAAATGCACTTATCTTTAAAAAGGGAGAGAAGTAGGAAAGGGAAAATTATGAAGATTTCAGTCTAACTGCAGTTCCTAGAAAAGTACTGGGGCCTGTAATCAAACTTGCAAAAACCTAGGAGAAAACAAGGCTATGAGAACAGGTAAGGGAAATTCAAGGGAAATTGTCAGCCCAGTAGGCTCTCCTTGCCTTTGTCCAGAGAAGCTGTGGCTGCCCCATCCCTGGAAGTGTTCAAGGCCAGGCTGGACAGGGCTCTGAGCAACCTGGGATAGTGGAAGGTGTCTCTGCCCATGGCAGGGGTTTGGAATGAGGTGATCTTTCATGTCCCTTCTGACACAACCATTCTGCGATTCTGAGTAGCAGGTCTCGGGAGAGAAGGCAAACAGCAGAAGCTGAGCATCCTGGGTTTGCCAGATGTTGTTGGCAGGGTGGTCTCATAATTTTCTCATCTTCATGAAATTCTAGAGGCTGAAAAAGTGGCCAGAAATTCAAATTCAGACTTGCACTGAAAGGATTTGTTGAACAAGTGTGCACAGGGCAACTCTGGTATCTGCTGATGTTCCATGTTTTAATTCGTGACCCAGGATGGTGGAATGGGGCTGCAGTTGTTTCCAGCTGGCACAAGCCTAGCTGAGCTGAACCAGAGGAGGTTCAGCTCCTAGCTGAGGAGAACCAGACCAAAATAACTCAAATAAATGGGAAAAAGGCTCTGGGGGGGAAAAAAGTGACTGGAATTCATTCAGCATAAAGCTTTTAGACATAAGTTTAGTGGGAAGTTTGGTCTGGCAGGTGAAGAGGTAGGTGAGCAGAATGAGATGATGGACTAAAATACATAGAGGGGGGATGGCTGACAGAGAAAGGGAATTCTGTAGGGAGAGAAGAGCAGGTGGGAATGGACATGATCAGCCAGCAAACAGGACAAGGACAATGGCTCAAGTGTCCCACTTCAGCAAGGACTGGGGAAAAAAGGTGAAAAATGTGCAGAGCATTAAGAAACATTCAGCAGGTTGTGCCTCATACCAGAGCTGCAAAAGCCTGGGCCAGGAGGAGCTCTGACATTTTCTCAAACCAGTGTTGTACAAAGTTAAGGAATGGAATTCTCTCTCCCCTTTCCCATTGTGCCCTGTCAAGTGCAGATCCACCAGAACTGATGGAGACACTGCAGTATAAATCCAGATCTGGGAGTGAATGTCCCCTTTGGGAAACTTTGACAGCCCAGGAGCATTTTGGAGGGAGAGAATGCAGAAGAAAGGGCAGAAGAAGCAGCAGAAGAGGCAGAAGCAGAGGCAGAAGAGGCAGAAGCAGAGGCAGAAGAGGCAGAAGCAGAGGCAGAAGAGGCAGAAGCAGAGGCAGAAGAGGTAGAAGCAGAGGCAGAAGAAGAAGAAGAGGCAGAAGAAGTAGAAGAAGCAGAAACAAAGGCAGCAGAAAAAGAAGAAGAAGCAGAAGAGACAGAAGCAGAAGAAGAAGAAGCAGGAGGCAACCGGTTACTGAGGTGGAAGGACAGCTTTGTGATGGGCTGTGTTGGCATCTGGACTGTGTCCCTGCTGGGTCACTGATCTCCTGCACAGCCTTGGCCTGGTCCCCTGGTGTTTTCCAGTCCCCTTGCCCAAGCAAACAAGGGTCTCTCCTTGCAGGGAGGAAAGGACCTGCAGTGAGACCATGCCTTGCTCGTGCTGCACCTGGAACCAGAGGGGTCTCAGCCACTTCTCAGGCTTTTCATTCCTAATGTGCTGAGCAAGCCCCAAACCCCACGTTGTGGGAGAGCCTGGAGGAGCAGTTTCCACCAGGACACAGCTACTAGGCCTATTGCAGGGAGAATATTTAATTTCAAAGCCCAGCAGATCAAATGCAGCTGGGGGGTGGAGCTGTGCTTATCTCTCGCCTTGTCCAGAAGTTTGAACAGCAGAACAAACGATCTGATCGTGTTTTTTTATCGTGCTTCTCCCCCTCCCCTCTACCAGGGAGCCATAAACCAGGGATAATCTGTAATTCTCCCTGCCTAATTGTGCTGCCCGGCCACCTGAGCGAGGAAATGCCTTCTTTCCCCCTTCCCAGCGCTCCGGTGCCGGCAGGGACACGGGGCCCTCGCTGCTGGCTGCCAAAGCCTGAGCTCCAAGTGCTCCCCGAGGTCATCTCTCACTGGGATGCTAACCGGGCCGGCCACAGAGTGCACTAAAAGGACATTCCTCCACCGCCTTGGAAGCTGTGGGAATCCTGTGGCTGTGCCCAAAGGGAAGGGGGGGAAATCACAGAGAAGTAACTGGAGCCTGGGAGCCTGTTTGTAAGGAAATTAAACTAAAAATGTGTAGAAAAACAGCCGTGGGGCTTCACATTTCAAACTCACAGTGGTGTCCAGCAGGTCTGAAAAGCTGTTTAGCATGTGAGCGCTGGCTCACAGACTGCAGGATCTTATTTTTGCTAAAATATCAGTGCTCTTCCCTGCTTTGTTATAAAAAAATGAAATGGAAAAGTGACCATTCGCTCAATTCAGTACAACTGACAACCAATTGCAAACACCCAGTGCTAGGCAAGGCATTTCTTTCCCCATTCCTTTCCCCCCTCCTCTCGCAAAACATCCCTTTTCAATAGGTTTAACCCAGAACTGCCTGTTTTGTTAGGAGTGGCAGGAGAAAAAAAAAAAGAAAAAAACCCCCCAACAAACAAACAAACAAAAAACCACAAAAAACCAAAACAAAAAACCCAAAACCAAAAAAAACCCCAAAAAACAAAAAACCAAACCACAAGAACTTTAAAATCAATACTTTATATTGTCTGGGAATTTTTATTTATTTATTTATTTTTTTGAAGCTCAACACTTTTGATGAGAAGGTGTCAGCCCTGCCCGGATCCCCGAGGAAGCTCCCTCTACGGGCGATGCTGCGGCAGCGTTGCTCCAGCTCCACGCCACATCCTGCTCCAGAATCCCATGGGTCAGCCCTGCACAGTGGGTACTGACACCGCAGGAGCAGCCGAGACTTCCAGACGGTGAAACTTTTAGATAAAATTCTCTCTTTTATTTTATTTTTTTCCTACATAGTATAGAAAAATTATAGATATAATATGTATAATATATAGAAATATAATATATTATAGACTATATATACTACATATATATTATATATATTATGTAATGTATAATAATATTTTCTATATCATATAGAAAAAAATTTCTATATCATATAGAAAAATCACAAACCCCTTGCATTTTCATCTGGAGCAACAGGGTGCTGTGGTGCCACCAGAAATGGTATCAGCTTGGGTGCCAGGGGCTGTGCAAAGGGGTGGATGTGCTCGGCTCTGAATGAAAAGTTGTGTCTTGTGATGAAAATCTGCCTTTTTGCGTTGGGAAAGTGCTTCTGTATTTGTGCTCATAAAGGAAACGGGGGCACAGTGCCTTGGTGGGGAAAGCAAAGTCATTTGCACATTTTGCTGTCCCTGTTCAGTCAAAATTTAACAGACTCATGTGGAATACACTGAATTTTCCACCTCAGGTGCTCCTATGATCTCTCTTAGTGCAGGTCTTTGCTAGGCTGTGATGAAAAATGTTGGATTTTAACTCCATATAAAGGTTTGGAAAATGCTTCTACTCAGCAAAGCCAAAGTTTCAGAGCCGCCATCAGAACGGGCATAAAATGCTATAAAGACATTTTGATTCTGAAATATTGGCACGTCCTTAGAGTAAGTTCAGGGTCAAAGGGAGAAATGCTGTAGCTGTGAAATCAAAAATTCCCTGCCTTTGTGGAAGACTTGGAGTTTGCCAGGGGCAGGAGATCTGCCAGAGAGCACTTTGCAGTGCAGAGCTGAGGCCCAGCAAGCTGCAGCAGAACAATTGGTGTTGGGGGCAGAGCTTTGGTCCTCTAGGGAAAAGAATCACTTTATAAGTTTGCTGGTCCTGAAGAGAAAATTTGGATGTGTTTTCCTGGTCTGTTACCCTCCTCCAAGAGATGATGTGACAGCATGGGCTGGACCAGAGCTTCTCTGAAGGGTAAAACCTGGCTGTGGGCCACTGAAGGATGTGAAATAAATCTGTGACTGCTGGTCCAAATCTCCCTGAAGTTCTTGGGGTGTTAAGGAAGGGATGTTAAACCCCACAACTCCATAAAAATGCTTGTTCCCCACTGTGGTTGGTGGTCTGTGGCCCTGGAGGTGGCAGGACAGAGCAGAAGGTGTCTGGGCTCAGAGATGTCCCTGACAACTCTGCAAAGCTGAGTTGTGTGAAGTCCTCATGTTAATTTACAGCCAGGGAGAAAGGTGGGAGAAATACTGCTACACACAGATCCATGTTTTTCTCCACAGATCCATGTTTTTCTCCATGTTTTAAAGTACTGTGTACTTTTATCTAGTTACTATAAAACAGTTTATACTCCTTGTTTATTTAAAAAAAAAAAAGCGGGGGGAAGAAATCTCCCATATTTCACTTCCTCTACTGACAGTCTATGGAGGAAAAAATAGATGGTTTCTTCTGCATTTAGTATTTCAAACCTAGTAGACCCAAAAGAAAAGGCAGCAATGAACCACAAGTATCAGCAATGTGTTCCTTGTGTTTCTTCTCTCTGGATTTGGCTACAAGGAATCAGTTTAGTACAAACTTATTTCAAGTCATATTAAACCTTTTAGCGATAATATTCCAAGTTAGGCAGGAATGCAGTGCAGCCACGCTTGTCTTCCAGACTGCTGAGATGGGACCCCCATTTGCTCAGGATTTAAAATCCTTTACAGGAAGGTTAGGAAATGCTCAGCACATATCTGACCATATGTTGGAGTAAGCTTATGCACATAGACAGGGAAGGAAATTTATAACCCTGCAGAACCCAAAAAAAAGGAGCCAAATGGTAAAATGGGCATTGACTGTGATGGAGGTTCTCTAGCTATGGGCATCCATATTTGTGCTTGTACATGCAGGGTGATGTTTTTTCCCTCTCCCCACCGTAAATTCCACACGAGCCCTGCCCTGTGGCTCCTGAGCATCACCTCGCCCACACCCCAACCACTCTGCCNAGAAAAAAACCCCCAACAAACAAACAAACAAACAAAAAACCACAAAAAACCAAAACAAAAAACCCAAAACCAAAAAAAACCCCAAAAAACAAAAAACCAAACCACAAGAACTTTAAAATCAATACTTTATATTGTCTGGGAATTTTTATTTATTTATTTATTTTTTTGAAGCTCAACACTTTTGATGAGAAGGTGTCAGCCCTGCCCGGATCCCCGAGGAAGCTCCCTCTACGGGCGATGCTGCGGCAGCGTTGCTCCAGCTCCACGCCACATCCTGCTCCAGAATCCCATGGGTCAGCCCTGCACAGTGGGCACTGACACCGCAGGAGCAGCCGAGACTTCCAGACGGTGAAACTTTTAGATAAAATTCTCTCTTTTATTTTATTTTTTTCCTACATAGTATAGAAAAATTATAGATATAATATGTATAATATATAGAAATATAATATATTATAGACTATATATACTACATATATATTATATATATTATGTAATGTATAATAATATTTTCTATATCATATAGAAAAAAATTTCTATATCATATAGAAAAATCACAAACCCCTTGCATTTTCATCTGGAGCAACAGGGTGCTGTGGTGCCACCAGAAATGGTATCAGCTTGGGTGCCAGGGGCTGTGCAAAGGGGTGGATGTGCTCGGCTCTGAATGAAAAGTTGTGTCTTGTGATGAAAATCTGCCTTTTTGCGTTGGGAAAGTGCTTCTGTATTTGTGCTCATAAAGGAAACGGGGGCACAGTGCCTTGGTGGGGAAAGCAAAGTCATTTGCACATTTTGCTGTCCCTGTTCAGTCAAAATTTAACAGACTCATGTGGAATACACTGAATTTTCCACCTCAGGTGCTCCTATGATCTCTCTTAGTGCAGGTCTTTGCTAGGCTGTGATGAAAAATGTTGGATTTTAACTCCATATAAAGGTTTGGAAAATGCTTCTACTCAGCAAAGCCAAAGTTTCAGAGCCGCCATCAGAACGGGCATAAAATGCTATAAAGACATTTTGATTCTGAAATATTGGCACGTCCTTAGAGTAAGTTCAGGGTCAAAGGGAGAAATGCTGTAGCTGTGAAATCAAAAATTCCCTGCCTTTGTGGAAGACTTGGAGTTTGCCAGGGGCAGGAGATCTGCCAGAGAGCACTTTGCAGTGCAGAGCTGAGGCCCAGCAAGCTGCAGCAGAACAATTGGTGTTGGGGGCAGAGCTTTGGTCCTCTAGGGAAAAGAATCACTTTATAAGTTTGCTGGTCCTGAAGAGAAAATTTGGATGTGTTTTCCTGGTCTGTTACCCTCCTCCAAGAGATGATGTGACAGCATGGGCTGGACCAGAGCTTCTCTGAAGGGTAAAACCTGGCTGTGGGCCACTGAAGGATGTGAAATAAATCTGTGACTGCTGGTCCAAATCTCCCTGAAGTTCTTGGGGTGTTAAGGAAGGGATGTTAAACCCCACAACTCCATAAAAATGCTTGTTCCCCACTGTGGTTGGTGGTCTGTGGCCCTGGAGGTGGCAGGACAGAGCAGAAGGTGTCTGGGCTCAGAGATGTCCCTGACAACTCTGCAAAGCTGAGTTGTGTGAAGTCCTCATGTTAATTTACAGCCAGGGAGAAAGGTGGGAGAAATACTGCTACACACAGATCCATGTTTTTCTCCACAGATCCATGTTTTTCTCCATGTTTTAAAGTACTGTGTACTTTTATCTAGTTACTATAAAACAGTTTATACTCCTTGTTTATTTAAAAAAAAAAAAGCGGGGGGAAGAAATCTCCCATATTTCACTTCCTCTACTGACAGTCTATGGAGGAAAAAATAGATGGTTTCTTCTGCATTTAGTATTTCAAACCTAGTAGACCCAAAAGAAAAGGCAGCAATGAACCACAAGTATCAGCAATGTGTTCCTTGTGTTTCTTCTCTCTGGATTTGGCTACAAGGAATCAGTTTAGTACAAACTTATTTCAAGTCATATTAAACCTTTTAGCGATAATATTCCAAGTTAGGCAGGAATGCAGTGCAGCCACGCTTGTCTTCCAGACTGCTGAGATGGGACCCCCATTTGCTCAGGATTTAAAATCCTTTACAGGAAGGTTAGGAAATGCTCAGCACATATCTGACCATATGTTGGAGTAAGCTTATGCACATAGACAGGGAAGGAAATTTATAACCCTGCAGAACCCAAAAAAAAGGAGCCAAATGGTAAAATGGGCATTGACTGTGATGGAGGTTCTCTAGCTATGGGCATCCATATTTGTGCTTGTACATGCAGGGTGATGTTTTTTCCCTCTCCCCACCGTAAATTCCACACGAGCCCTGCCCTGTGGCTCCTGAGCATCACCTCGCCCACACCCCAACCACTCTGCCACCACTGCTGGCTTTCTTGCCACCTAAACAGCAGGGCTAGCTGCACCCTCATCAGGAATGCAGCAAGGACACAGAGTTCCTTGCCTTCCTTCTCCACACAGCCGGCACCCAGGCTGGCAGCATCCTGTGACTAACTCTTCTAGACTGCATTTCTCCAAGGGACGACCGGCGCTTAATTTGGCTGACTCGGCGCTCTGCGGGAGCTCTCATCCATGCCAGCTTGAGTCCTAGCAAAAACCCATCATCATTAGCCCTCCAAAGGCACAGCTCAGACATTCTCCACCCCTGTTCCTGCAGGCTGGGCTGCTCTGTGTGTTCCCACAGACCCAAATTCCCCTGGTGGGCTCAATTACAGCAATCAGCCTTCATGCTCTTTTCCATGGCACCGCTGCCTCCCGCTCCACACGGACACCCTGCTGGAGCAGCGGCTTTCCCACAGGTGTCAGGGGAGATGACGCTGCTCATGCAGCTTCACCAGGCTCTCTGCTGTTTGGGGGCTTGTCCCTAAGGGGATTGTCCCGATTGGAGCCGTTTGGGATGTGCCCTGGCTCTGTACTCCAAGGAGTTGGTTGGAGCAGAGCGCCGAGCGTGGGGCTCTCCTTGGGCAGGGTCTTCGCTCCAGCTTGCAGCAGATTTTTTTCTGGTGCAAGGCAGGGCTGGGCTGGGGAGGATCTGGCCAGTGTGCATTTCTCTTTGCTAACACTTTGGCAGCCTCTCAATGAACAAACCACTAGAAAACAAATCTGGAGCAGCCCTTGGCTGCGGTGGCCAGACCTCGGCTGTTAACTGGGCTGAAGAGTACCAGCTGCTCTGCTCCTGCCCCAGGGAGGAGAGGCCCTTCTGCTGTGGTCTGGGGACGAGAAACATGCCTGAACCAGCTCCTGCAAACTGGGATGGCTTTTAGACTCCAGCTCTGGATCCAAATCTAAATTTCATGGCTTTACATGCTGCCTGAACCAATGTCTTGGCTCCAAATATCTCTCTGCTCTAAAAGGGCAAATAATACGGTGGTGACAAACTCTTTTTCTGCCTTTGGCTCTGTGTAACGCCGACTTTGAGGTGCTCTGGCTTGGGCTTCCCCAGCTGCATTGCTGCAGCCAGGACAGTGCTTGAATTTAATTCCCTTTTTACGCCCCTCTGGCAGTGGGTGCTGACTGGGCAAAGTGACATGCCTGGATTGTGCCTCAGGCTGGGAATGTGGGGGTCCTGTTGCTTGGGCTGTGGGTGTTTCCCCATGGCAGGAGCAGCTGTGCTAAAGGGGGACAAACCCTCTCTGACTGGGCATGGGGAGCCAGGGTGGCTTTCCCAGCTCTCCCTGCATTGCCCCACTCCCCTCTTATGCCTGTGGACCCTTTCCCACACCTTGCTGATGCTCTGTTCCTAAGCTTGGCCCCCTCCCAAACCCCATAACTTGTGTCTGTCAAGCCTGAGGATGTTGTGGAGCCGACCTGTGTGGAAATGGTTTCTGGTTTGGAAGAGCTGTGTGTAGGGTGGGTGATGCTGGGGACTCCAGTCCCAGGAGGGGCTTGGCAAGAGGAGGGAATGTGTTATTTTGATTCTTGCAAGGCACTAACTTTTCTTTCTCAGAAAAGGACTAAAAAAAACCCTCTTACTCTGCCTGTGTTTTCTAGCAGTGCCTGTGCAGCAGCAGGGTAATGCTGGTGCTCAGACACCAGCTGTGGTCACGCAGGGCTCTGCATCTGCTGGATGAAAAAAGAGATATCCCTGTTATAAATGGGAAGGATTTGGTAGAAGAAGTGTATTTTCCTATTTGCATAAATTTTACTTTTTAATTTTGCTTTGCCGTGGGTCGAAGAGTGAGGGAGGAAACCACGCTTGTGTCACACAAAATCTTCTCCATCCTCTTCAAATGGGAAGCACTGGGTGAGCTGCTCAGCAGATTTGTCCCAGGTTTGCCCTTTGTGCCAGTGGCTGGAGTGGTCCCCAGCTCTTGCTGGGCTGTTATAAGCAGCAAGAAACATTCAGGGTGTCACAACACCCTTGCCTGTCCCCTGTGCCCGGGGACACGGCCATCCTTGGACAATAGGGCCCAGCAGCACTGAGCCATGGCAGGGTATGATGTTACAGATGTGTTGCAAAATCCATGGGTGGGGAAGGAGATGGGTCAGCTGAAATCCTGACCAGTCCTCAGCAGCATCTCCGAGGGGCCACCACGACCCCAAAGCTGTTGTGGGAGGTGAGCTCATCCCTTGAGCTGTGTTCCCTGGTTTGGGGCTCAGCTCCCACCCTGCTGCTGGCTCCCACCTCTTCTCTCCTCCTAGGATTCCCCTCCTGAAGCCGCCTCAACCTGCTGTGGCACCTTCTGTCAAACGCTTCACACGTTTGTCACCAAAATGTTTTGGCAGCAGCAGCATCTCTAGGTTTTGACATAATCCCGACAGGAGACTTTCTCAATTATTACTAATGGAACATTATGCTCCTCTTTGGGAACTCCTGCATGAATAAAAAGGGTCATTAATGACATCTGCGCAGAGCCCGGAAATTATTAGTCAATGCTGATACAGTTTTATTTTATTTTTTTAATTTTTGCATATATATTTTCTTAAGCTCCTGCTAATTTCCCACCTTGCCTCCCACCCCCTTCTCCAAAGTCTCCTGTTCAAAGTGGAGCCGAGTGGGTTATTGTCAACGTTCTTGCTTTTGTGCAGGTAAATGCTCTTCCCCTCCCACCCTTCCTTCCCTTTTATTCCCTCTTGGCTTCTTTAAAGATTGTAGCTCTTGTTTCAGTCCCAAGAGATCCCATCACACCTTTCTCTGGGCTAGATTTTATTGCCAGTCAAGCTCAAATATTTCTTGGACTTGGAGAAATCAATATTGCTCTGGTCCTACCAAGGCAGTGCTGGAGAAGGAGCAGCAGCCTGTGTCCTGCTGCCTGTGGACCTCAGGGTGGCCTGTCCTCATCCCTGCAGGAGGCTGGTGGCACACAGAAGATGCTGGGAGAGGGCCTGGAGGTGTCCCCAAGTGCCACATGGCATCACACAACAGCTCAGCTTGGATTGCTTTAGAGGACTTTCTAGACAGCAAATCATTGGGGTTTTTTCTGTCCTTCTGCCAGGTATTCCATTTCCTCTGCTCAATGCCCCTAAAAGCCACCCAGAGAAGGCTTTTTCTTTTTTCCCCCAGATTTCTGCAGCAATATGAAGAACTGGGACAGAGTCCCATAGAGATGTGACAAACAAAAGGTGTCTCTGCCCTGAGCCATTTCAAATGGCTCTGCAAGTCATGGCTGCTGAGGAGGTGACAGGTGCAGGTGCAGGGTGCATCTGTCCCTTGTCCTGTGTTGATGAGACCGATGGCAGTGGCACGTCCAGCAGGACAGAAACCTGAGGACATTCCTCTTGCTGCATCGCTGTGCCAGCACATGAGGTTTGGAGGCACATGTAGGGTTGGATGTTATTCCCAAGAAGAGGAAAGGGGAGGTTTGGGAGGATGGTTAGGCTTTTGGTGGGATCTCTTGCGGCCTGTGAGGAGAAAACTGATGTCTTCGCTGACTCCAAGTTTTTCTTTTCTGGGTTGGTATCAGGCAAATACAGAGCACAGAGGCTGAAGGTGGTGTTGGTCTGTACCCAGCAGGGAGGATCTCAGTGTCCTGAAGCCACTACCAGATGCTCAATTCCTCAGTGAGTGTGTCCAGTGCTACTTGGTGGGAGACTCTTCCCAAGCCATCGGCTGTGACCTGGGGAGACGTGGCTGCTGTGGGGCTTTGCTTGCCCACCAAGGCACACAAGGAGCACCAGCTGGGCCACAGGATGGGGTGGGAGATGTGGTAGTTGTCCCATGGGGCCTGCACTCACTGCAGAGCTGCTGCACGTCCCTGGGGAAGGCCAAGCAGGGCTCGCCAGCATCCGTTCACACCTGGCACCTGGGTTAAAAGGTCGGCGCGGCAACTCTAAAAAGAAAACAACTAAACAAGAAATAGACTCCTTCAAAAGAAAAAAAAGAAAAAAAGTCCCTCAGAGAAAAGGTATTTCAACCCCTTTTTGATTTATGAGCTACTATAGGATATTGAGACGTTATTTACAATCGATATACGCTCCTGCAAGGCTCCCGCCGGAGCCATAGACCCCGCCTGTCAGAGCGGAGCCCGGTCAGCCTGCTCCTCTGGAAGTGCCAGCCATGTCCTGCTGGAGCAGGCTATAAAGCTGCACGCAGCTGTATATCTTTCAGAAAATGGACCTGGTTACACGTGTCTTTGGGCAGCTGACACAGGGATATAGTTTAGGGCTAAGGCAGCGGTTCAGTAGCAGAAATCAGCATTCCTCAGCCTCGCCAATGGTGAAATCTCTTGCGCTCCATGGAGCGCTCCGTGGCCTTAAAGGTGCAAAATGGACTTGTTCACTTGACTTATAATGGAATTGGGCCAATTTCGAAGCAAGCGCTGGGTTTTATTCTGGGATTTTATCTCTAAAGGGGGATTTGCAAACACTTTACAGAGGTGGGGGGGGGAAAAAATTCATTCAGCATAAAATTGCATCCTGGCCAAATTCCAGTTTGGGTAATTACGTTCTCTTTCTGTAGTGGCTGCAGGACAAAGGGCCATTCATCACGCTCCAAAGTGCTGCAAAAGGCTCCCATGTTCCACCGGAGAAGTACCCGCGTTTGAATCCGAGCGAGAAAGTTTCCTTCCCGTGCTCCGGGCCACTCTGGAGGGTAATGGAGCTTGTCTCTGCTTTTTAGGATCCTTTTGGGTGAGATAGAGGGGCAAGGACCTTGTCAGGAGCTGCTCAGGCTCCAGCAAATCTGGGTAAGTAGGGCGCTGAGCAAAATAGATTCCTCACAGCCTCCCGTGGCTCGCCTTTCACCCCAAGGACATGTTTGTCTTTGCAGAGTGCCACCAGAGCTCCAGGGGATCCCTCTGGAGCAGAGGAGCTGGATTTCCTCTCTGCAAACCTCCCGTTTTTGAAAGGCCTATAAGCAAGAAACTGGGTCGCATCCAGCTGAGCAGGGCTCAAGGACTTGGGGTGCATTCAGAGGTGGTGCAGGGGAGCCTGGGAGGATGTGGGTGCTCTGCCTTCGTCTTCCCAGAACTCCATACAGCCAGAGAAGAAATATTTGCAACCCTTCCTCCCACTTTCCATCTAGCGATGGTTATGCTTAAGTAGTGGACCACAGTTTTCAGTGGAGCATTGGATATTAGGAAGGAATTCTTGACTTTGAGAGTGCTGAGGCACTGGCACAGCTTTCCCAGAGAAGCTGTGGCTGCCCCATCCCTGGAAGTGTTGAAGTCCAGGCTTTGAGCAACCTGGTCCAGTGGAAGGTGTCCCTGCCCACAGCAGGGGGGTTGGACTAGATGGTCTTTAGGATGCCTTGCAACACAGACCTGTGATTCTGGGATATATACCTCAGATATGATACCTCAGCTCCCTGGTAGCTCTCTTTGCAGCCACTCCCTGTCCAGGCAGAGTGAGGCCCCATGGTGGCACTCAGGTAGAGGCCAGGTGAGGAGGCAGCAGCAGGAGCAGCAGCATCTCCACGGGGTGAAGGAGCCGTGTCTGCATGCCCCCCACCAGCTGACCTGCCAGGGAGCATCCTTGGCCTATGTGCCTTGAGAGTGTCCCTTTAAAGCAATTTGTAGACTGTTATCCTGTATCATTAACCTAATTAGTGTAATTGCCGCCATTTATGTAATGAGTATAAATACTGGAGGAATCCCATAATTAGGAGATGTAATTAGGTAATTAATAGATGACATGGTAACAAAAATCCAGGGGAAACTTTGCAAGGTGGACAGTGCGTGCGTGTGTTTTGTGCACGTGCGTGTGCCTGCTCTTGCCGGGGTCTGGCACAGGTGTGCTCTGGGGTTGGCCTCGGCCTGGAGCCCCTCCATATCCCATGGGCAACGTAAAGGGACCTCCAGGTGACGTGAGAAGGCTCTCTTGGAGCTCTGCAGGCCTTGCAGAGGGGATCTGGCGAGCCAAGATTTGCTCAAGGGGAACAGCAGAGCTGTGGCCATACCCTTGCCATACAGACACAATTTTTGTTTTAGATCCTGGGAGAAGCAAGGTGAATTTAGCAAGGTCTGAGACGTTCCTCAGCCCTACTGGAAGGTGGTTGGAAGTCTCATTTGTCCCACAGTGCCTCTCTGCTAGGAGCACTGCTGGAAATAGCATGACAGCCAGCTCCTGCACCAATAACCCGACCAGAGGGATGATAAGGAGCCCCAGGCTGAGCTTGGCTGCCTGATAAACTCTCCTTTTAGTTCTCCTGTGGGTTTGGCTTAGAAAAGCGATTGGAGCTGGAAATCATGCTTGTGCTGTGAAGAGCTGATAAAGTTCCTGCTGCGCCTGAGGAGCGTTTTTTTAGAGTGTCATGAGTTGTGAGTGCTTGAGCTGGACCCTTCCTGGCTGTTGAAATGTCGACTTTTTCCTGCTGCTGTTTCTTGCTCCTCCCAGCCTGTTCACACTTCCAGAGAACTTACATGTCCAGATGTATTCAAAGAAAATAAGTTGCAGATAAGGAAAGCTTTTCTCTTTGTTGTTTTTTGGTGTGTTGTTGTTGATCATCTGGTTGGTACCTACCAGGAGGAGTCACTGGATTTCAGTACCTGAAGGGGCCCTGGAAAAAGAACTGGAGGAACTTCTGGCAGGGGGCTGTAGTTGACAGGACATGTGGTAATGGCTTCAAACTGACAGAGAGCAGGGTTGGATTGGAGATTGGGAATAAATTCTTTAGTCTGACGATGATGCAGCACTGGAACAGGTTGCCCAGAGAAGCTGTGGATGACCCATCCCTGGAAGTGCTGAAGGCCAGGTTAGATGAGGTAGTGGAAGGTGTCCCTCCCCACAGCAGAGGCTTGGAACAATATGATATTTAATGTCCCTTCCAATCCAAACCATTCTGTGATTCTGTGAAAAGCCATAAGTATCTTGGTGTAGGATGTCTCCCCTGCAGAGTCCTGGGCTCTGCACGCCACCTTGACAAGTGTACACTGGCTTATTTTGGAGAAGCCACTGACTTAGTGGCTTTTACTCTTGGCCTCTCCACCTCCCTTTTCCAGTCCATTCTCTCCAAAGGATGAGCTGTTTTGCACTCTGTGGAGGAGCACTGCAGCCTGCAGGAAGTGACCCCAAGTCGTGCATCGCTGGAAGTGCCAGCTCGCAGGAGAGGTCAGAGTTTGTGCAAGCTTTGGGTGGTCAAAGGCTGCAGAGTCCCTGGGACCAGCAGCTAGAGGGAGATATGACCTCACGCTGAGGGCCAGCCTTGCCGTGGATTCCCGTCGTGATGCCAAAGAAAATCCTGCCTGCTTTGAGTGTTCAGGGTCCATGTAATGAACAGCCATAATGCAGACTTCATTACAGCGCATAAGTAATTCTTGGGATTAAAGACTTTTGAAATGGCTCCTGCTGCAGTTTCTGCCAAAATTATTTCTTAGTCCCTGTCTACCTGGGCAGTTTTATCAGGTGTATCATGATCAGTGTATGTAGGTCCAGTTACACTAGAAAGGGTCTGTCTAGACATTTTAATTCCAGTATAAAAAGGGCCTTTCTTTCCTTTAGCTTGAATTTGCTTGCACATGCCCCCCACAAAACCAGGGCCCACTTCATCAGTGGAAGAGCCTTCATGTTATGTTTAAATACCCACCCTGGACTGCATCAAAGCCCCCTCTGCCCCTAGGCCAGCAGTTCCTGCTCCTGCAGTTTCCCTGGCTCACGGATGGGGAAGTGGATTGGTGCTTGGCAGCTGCTGGGCTGCAGGAGGCTCTTTGTGTCCAAAGCAAGCACAGGGTCTTGCAGGAGACTTCTGCAGCCTTTCAGCTTAACCTTCCTCTGCCCCCCTCTGCTTCCCAGTCCTTTGTTTTGTGCTCCCCAGCCTCCCACTCCAACGGGATGTGTCCCATGGGGCACCATTAGCTGAAGTCTGATCCTCCTCCTCCTCCTCCTCCTCCTCCTTTATCCTCTTTGGGGATTTGCCTACTGAGACACAAATTTGCAAGAACAACGTTGTGTTTTGTCTCGTTTTCCATGTAAATTTTCTGAGATTCTTGTGATCTCAGCTTTAAACCTGTTTGGAGGCCTTGCAGCCCCTTGCCCTCTGCAGAGCTGAGTGAAGGTGCTACAACTCCTACTCTGTGATTATGGAGGGTGACTTGGCTGCTGGCTCTCAAAGTGATGGGCTGTGAGGAATATCTGCCTCCCTCTGCCCTGGACCACCACATGGGTGAGGATTGTTGCTATTTCTACATTTTGCCCTCATTTTGCCCTTGTCTTTGCCCTCACCAGGCACCAAGCATTGATTCATTCTTGTTGCCATGTCCAAACTAACACAGACCTCCATGGTGGGTGCGGAGCAGCCGTACTTTCTCTTGTTCTCCTTTCAAGATAAAACCCCTTTTTGCTGTGTTTCTGTCTCCCCTTCAAGGTCTAACTCTGCCTGAGTCCTGCCAACTTTCATTTTGTTCCTGTATTTCTTGATTTCAGATGTGTCTTCCTTCGCTGATCTCTTCCCCACCTCATTTTTCCCTTTGTAGTCCTGGTGATGTGTGAACACACTTTTCCTATCAAACATTGTTCCAGGTTCAAAGACTTTTTGAGTGGTTGTCCCACCTGGGTTTCACACTCTAACTAAAAAAAAATAAAATTACATTTCCTCCATGTTCAAGCCCTTAAGCTATTCAGTTGTGCTGAGTGCATTAGTAGTATTGCAGTTCTGCCCTAAATATGTGCATCTTCTCTAGTGAGCTTCATTTATCTCTCCAGGATCAATCTGAAGTTGTCTTCCAGGAATGACCAGCTGTTCTCCAAAGCTGTGGCCAAACAGGCATCCACAGAAAGCCACAGGTGTGAGTAGAGACCTGGGTGTAAGTAGCCTACTGGGAGCAGTTGTCTGGAACAGAAAGAGGGAGCAAAGATTTAACTGTGAGCAGTGAATTATGTCTCTCTTAAGATTTCTCCTGGTTCTGAGCAAAATGGACCCAAGGAAGTCATGTGGCTCATGTCAGGCAAGAAAATTCTAATGTTGTGATTTTTTTTTTTTCCCTCCTAACCATCTCTGTCTATAGATTTCTTGGGAGACAGATTGCCAGGACAGAGTTACCAAATAATTATCCTGTGCCTCCTTAGAGTAACCTCAGCAAGAAAGTGTTTAGATAGAGAAACCACGTGAACCAGTCATTAATATCTTATAGATCAGAGTTACGGATGTTGCATTGTGATGAACTATGTATTTCTTCCTATTTCTTAGGAAAATGGGCTTGTGAGACAGAGCAAGATTTATGATGATCTTAATTAGTTATTTCCTAGCTTTCAAAATGTTTGGGTTTGAGAGATGATATGATAGATAATTAACTTGTTGTCAGACAGCAACTTCTAAAATGAAATGTTTGTTCTCTAAATATTATTTATCTCAATGTGCATTGTATGCATGCCATAGTGCACACACACGTGTACATATAGATAAATATGTGGATAAATATGATAAATATGTGGATATGCATCCCTGCAGCCAGAGGAGTTGGGAACATGGGTTAATGGTTCCATGGAGGGCAGCATTCCCAGCTCCCTGTCAGGCTGAGGGAAGCACACAGGATCCCAGCCCTTCCATGGGGGTTGCTGCTCTTCTTGCCCTGCTTGTCCTCACCCCCCTGCTGGAAAGGTGACCCACAGAGAGTAAAGGGCCTGTTGTCCTGCCCTGCCCTTTCCTGTGGGGGGTTATGGGCTAAGGTGAAGGCCAGAGGGGTTTTCACAGGCTGAGAGATTTGGGGGTGTTCATCCTGGAGAAGAGAAGGCTCCACAGAGACTTTAGAACTCCTGCCAGTACCTAAAGGGGCTAATAAAGAGCTGGAGAGAGAAACGGGGAGTGATAGGACAAGGCTGAATGGCTTTAAGCTGACAAGAGGGCAGAGTTAAATTAGATATTAGGAAGAAATTATTTCCTGTGAGAATGCTGAGGCACTGTATCCGGTTGTCCAGAGAAGCTGTGGCTGCCCCATCCCTGAAAGTGTTCAAGACCCTGTTGGACAGGGCTTTGAGCAATCTGGTCCAGTGGAAGGTGTCCCTATTCATGGCAAGAGGGACTGGAATAAGATGATCTTTAAAGTCCCTTCCAACCCAAATAATTCTGTTTCTATGACAAGTCCTCCAAAATAGCAAGTTCCCAGTACAACTGCCAGTAACACGGTGCTTGTTAAGCGGTGGGGACCTGTGATATGTTATGCTAGACTAGTAAAGCTTAAATGAAGGGAATTATATCCTTCGTTGCTATATCCCTGAAGGACAGAGAGGGGGCTGGAGAGAACCTTCAGGGAAGGCAGAGGGCAGGATTTCATTGACCCCAAAGGATGCTGGATGTGCTCCCTGAAGCCGTGGCTGCTGCGATGCCTCGTTGCTGCGGGGGAGCAGAGCTGCTGCAGAAGAAAAGAGGTCACCTGGAAGTTGATTTTTTTTTTTTTCTTTCTCTTTCTTTTGCATTTTTTCACCGGAGCTTTATAAATAACAGACAAAACCCCTGGGGAAAAACCTCCCAACCAGCTGCCTGTTGCAAATACTCCAGGAAATGGGAGGTGGCAGGGGAAGAGGGAAGGAAGGCTAAATTTGGTGGCTTTTATTTTTAACAAGGGCTATTTCAATTGGCTTTAAACCAATGGGAAAAAAAAAATATATAGAGCCATGACAAACTTTTGCCAGCACCAGAGGGGCCTGTGGAGCCAAGCACTCACTCTGGCCAGCACGGCACAGACGTGGGGTCTGTGCCAGCCCTTGCTCCAGGACTTGACAGCTCAGACACTGCCAAGGCCATCACAGGGACGGGGAGCTCAGCGACAGAGATGAGGAGATATATTTCAAGGCCTTGCAAGATTTCTCCAGCAAAGCCAAGAGAGGCTCAAAACTTTCCAAAGCTACCAAAGGAGGCATCTGCAAGTCCTCGCTTTTCTGCAGGACTGCTGTACTTGGGTCCCTAGTGCAGCACAGTAAAGCTGTGAACCCAAACAGCCAAGCAGAAAGGAAATTCTTTCTCTTATTTTGCTTTTAAAACAAATTCTGTGACAACTCTTTGCCTCCTGACTGGCCCGTGCTAAATCTTGCTGTTTGCAACACCTGAAGTCGAGGTGTATAAAATGACTTGGCATCATCCCTCTGACATTCCCCTGGCACTCTCTGGGGAGCAAAGGTGTTAACCTTGGTGTCCTGGCTGCATGCCAGGGTAAGTAATTACATTTGGCCTCTATAAATTAGCCCATGCTCACAGCCAGGGAGCTGCAGCGTCATTTCCTCCTGCCTGTGCCGTGCCCGACACGCTCCACCCGGGCACCGGTTGAATCTCAGTGGAGGACAGGCACGGGGAGCAACGTGGGTTTGCTCGTGCTAATGCTCCCTTGGATTGCTCTGAGGTCACTGGTGTGGCTCTCGTGGGTTTGCTCGTGCTAATGCTCCCTTAGATTGCTCTGAGGTCACTGCTGTGGCTCTCGTGGGTTTGCTCATGCTAATGCTCCCTTGGATTGCTCTGAGGTCACAGGTGTGGCTCTCCATGCTTCTGTGCTCGGAAAGGAGAGCACAGAGCTTATAGTAAAATCAGGACCCCCGAGGCAGGAAATTATTGGCATCTGACTCCAAGGCTTTGGAGTGCTGAACACTTGCTTTATTAAAACTATGTGATATTACATTATACTACTATAACTATACTACATCATACTTACTTCTAACTACTGAAGAACTCATGACTGTCTGCCGACAGTCCTGACACACACACGTGGATCCAACTGGTCAATGAATCAAAACACCATCACCAGAATCCCATCAAGCAATCCCTTCAGGTAAATAATCTTCCAACACATTCCACATGTTCACAAACACAGGAGCAGCAAATGAGATAAGAATTCTTTTGATCATTCTTTTCTCTGCTTCTCTCACAGCTTCTCTCTGTTCAGAGGGCATGTGCACACCACACAGAGCTGAGCGGGATTGGGCTCCCCACCCCAACAGGGTGACCTGATAAATCGCCACCAGTCAGCTGAACCTCGGCGACGGCCTCTCGGCTCGCAGCTAAAATTAGCTGAAATGGCACGAAGAGAATTGCTGAAACCTCCAGGAAAGTGATTTAAGGCGAAGCACGTGACCTGGCATTTGTCACGGGCCGGAGCACGCGCAGGCTGCTGGCACGGCGCAGGTGATGCACGGGAGCATGTTCAGCCCCCTAAGTCCTGAGCTGCAACTCCGTGGTTGGATTGCACACTCCACCTGTGACCTCGTCCCACTGTTCCCCAGCACTGACTCAGCTTAACCCCTTCAGCTTTAGGGGTCTTCAGCTGGTGTCTGGTTATAGCTTTGGAGTGGACTTTGGAGTGCAGTTAATTTTTTTTTTTTCTTTTTTTTCCCCCCGGAATGAACTAGGTTGGAAAAAACCTTTTGAGATCATCAAGTCCAACCTATGACCTAACATCTCCTCATCAACTAAACCATGGCACTGTGTGCCACATCCAGTGTTTTTATAAACACGTCCAGGGATGGTGACTCCACCACCTCCCTAGGCAGCGGATATCTAATTTAAGGTTAGGTACAAAGTGTTAGTCAGCTGTGTGTATTTCCCACTGCAGACACCAAGATAACCCTGTCCAGTCTGGGCTGAGATGGAGAGATCTTCATGGGGGAGACGATTCATGGGAGAGATCTTCATGGGAATCTGATGATTCCAGACTTGTCATCATCTCTTTCAAAGGTTGTCTGCTTGGTCTTTAATTTCTGTGAAACTTCTAGATTCTGCACCTGGGATGGGGCAACGCTGGATGTAGGGGAAGACTGGGGAGTGAGATGCTGGAAAGCAGTGCTGCAGGGAGGAACCTGGAGGTCCTGGTCAATGAGAAGTTGAATGTGAGTGCCCTGGCAGCCAGGAGGGACATCCTTGTCCTGGGGGGCATCAGACAAAGCACTGCAGGCTGGGCCAGGGAGGGGATTGTCCTGCTCTGCTCTGCTCTGCTCTTGCATGGCCTCACCTTGAATATTCAGCGCCACAATATATGAAAGATACTAGGGTGTTAGAGAGCACCCAGAGGAGGGTAGTGAAGATGGTGAAGAGCCTTGAGGAGAAGCTCTGTGAGGAGTGGCTGAGGGCACTTGGTCTGTTCAGCTGGAGAAGAGGAGGCTAAAGGGAGGCTTTATCATGGTCTACAACATCCTTGTGAAGGGAAGAGCAGGGGCAAGCACTGATCTCTTCTCTGGGGTGACCAGTGACAGGACCTGAGGAAATGGCCTGAGGCTGCGCCAGGGGAGGTTTGAGTTCAATATTAGAAAAAGGTTTTTCACCCACAGGGGGGCTGGGCACTGGAACAGGCTCCCCAGGGAAGTGGTCACAGCACCAAGCCTGACAGAGCTCAAGAAACATTTGGACAATGCTCTTGGGGATGGTCCAGGAGTTGGACTCGATGATCCTTGTGGGTGACTTCCAATGCAGGACATTCTGTGATTCTGTGTTCCCTGTGCCTCCTCTCCCCTGGATGCAGCTGCCCCAGCGTGGGTGCCCTTTCCAGGCTGGCAGCAAAGGCTGTGGCTCCCGTGGTTGCCCACGGTGGAGCAGTTCCACCTTTGCATGGCTGTTCTGTGTGTGGGAAAGGATTTCAAGAAACAATTGACCAAATGAAACCTCTGTAATGCTTCTAAATACTCAAACACATTAGACATGCCTGCCCAGCTCAGAGATAAATTAGAGCTATTATCACTAGAGCCCAGACAAACAAACGGAGGGCTCTCTCCAAACAAGCCATTCACTCAAGAGACTGGATTTACAAGGGTCATGGAAGCAGCATGAGCTGCAGGCACCTGCTTTCGGCAGAAACCTGTTTAAATTGGCCATATTGACTGGTGCAGAAGGAGGGGAGAGAGCACACCTCTGCCCTTTGGGATGTGGGGAGTCACCTCCAAGCAGGGGCTGTGGTGCTGGGATGTACTAACTGGCATTTTGCTGTCTTCAGTCAAAGCTGGAAGTCAGAGACTGATCCATTTTGCTTTTCTCCTATGTGGTGGTTGGAAGATCAAAGCGTGCAGGAGCACGTCAGGGATGCCAAGGCCATTTTGCTTTGCCCTTGGGTTTTTGTGTCTGTTTCCAAGGAGGGATGGGGAGCCAAGCTGGTGGTAAGGTGGCATTGAGAGAGAGGTCAGTTCAAATCAGCACCTTGGGCATCAAGGAGACTGCCTGAAATGGTAAACAGAAGCCAGAGCATGTATTTTGGGCTGGGGTTTGCATGGAAAGGAAGAGATGCAGGGACAAAAAGGAGCAAAGAAAGAGATAATTATTCTGTTTGCTGGCTGTGATGGGCAGGCAGTGCCCTGGAGCAGGGTGGCCAGCACAGCTTGCCACGGTGGCCAGGAGCACCACGCTGGGGCTGAGCGTGACCGAGGCCATGACTCGGAGCCTGGCCCAGGCAGGGTGTCTGGAGAAGGGCCATGGTCAGTGCAGGGTTTCAGGGCTTGGCTGGGCCCCCAAACCAACCTGGGGGAGTCTGGAGGAGCCAGGCTGGGGGGAGAGGCTGGGCTGTGAGTGCAGCACCTCACCCACCCACCCGGCAGCTCCGGCAGCCACCCATGGAGGACGGGATGGAGGGTGGCATTCTCTTCTGAGGGATGCTCTTGAACACAAAAACTTGTTCCTCGACCACAGTGGTGCTTTTTGGAAGACATCCAGTCCCCATGCATGACCTCTGACTGATGATGAATTTGCCATTTCCCTTGGTAACTGGAGCTCCTGATTAACTATCCTCCCTGCTCAAAATTGTCTTTTATTTCCCATGCAAGGTTCCCTCGCTCAGTGTTGTCAAGTCTCACTATTTATTTTGGGTTTTGCTGCTTACTGTGCCTTTTACCTGCGAGCCCAACGAACATGCCAATCTCAGCTATTTTCACTCTGTGGGTATCTGGGATCAAGTCACGACGAAGATTTTCTTTGACTGCTGAGCAGACAGAGCCCTTTCAGTCTTTTGCAGGGTTGAGCACAGGCAGAGCAGAAGCTGTGCTTGCCACTGCCTTGAGCATCTCCCAGTGCGTGGGATTTTATTTAAAGTCCCAGCCTCTGGACTTGCACCATTACAAGAACCTTCCTTTTTTCTCTTTTTAAATTTTTTTCTTTTTGTCTTTTTTTTTTTTTTTGAAACCTGAAAACGCAACCTAATAGACAAACAGAAATAATAATAATTTGGAGATTGTTTTTTCTTTTTAAAGGCGTCTAGGAGTTCTGTGTTGTTTTTGTTTATTGTGAGCAGAAGAGGGAGTAGATGCTGGCTTGGTGACTAATTTGCAAAGATGCAAACTTGCTGAGAAGACACCATGGGGCTCAGGGATGTCTCCTTCTATCCTGTGTGGTTCCTGCAGGCAAGGCAAACACTGACTTGAAATTCCCACAGTTCTTCTACCTGCACAGTACGAGGGTAGGTTCAGTTAATGTGGTTGGCCTATATGGTCTTGACAGCTCTGAATTTCTAGCCTTCATCATCTGCAGGTTCTCCTGTGTTGCTGGGCAGGCTGAAAGGCACAAGTGGCCTCACCATCAGTGTCGTGCACATGGAGAGAGATGGAGTTTATTTTCTGGCTTCCTTCGTGGGTCAGAGGTCCACTGCACTGTGTCAGCCTCTCTCAGCTGAACTAATGTGCTTCAGTAATCCCATGGATTCGGCTTGCATTGTCCTCCACTGTGTTTGTCACCCTCCCCATGTCTCCTGGTATAAACCAGGAATGTTTCACACTGAAACAGCAAGATGTCTTGTCTAAAAATGTTGAAATTATGTCTTCCCCCTAAATTCATTTCTCTCTTTATACTTCTTCACAGGAAAGAAATTTGTGCAGCTGGATCCAGAGCAATAGTAGCTTTGGTGGCTGAACCAAGCTGCTTTTTGGTTGATACGAAGCAAGTCCTCCTAATTGCAGCCTGCCCCTCTTAAATGTCTCCAGCCCTTGCAGTGAAGATCTACTTCATTCACCATTTCCAAACTTCAAGATTTGGGTACCATTATCTGCCATTTCTGCTTCTAAAAAGGACTCTGGAGACTGGGAGTTTGGGAGCATTCTCCAACCCCCTGTAGATTTTGTTATGTGTTATCTCTTCCATAAAAGAACCAAGGTGGTGGTCAGGCCCTGAAATGCTTGACTATTTACTGAATGAAACAAAAAGGTGCAGCAAATAAGGTTTGTTGATGTCTTAGGGCCTGGGAAAAAAAAGAGGGAAGGATGTGTGTGTCCATATGTTCCACGTGTACAGGTTCAGGTTTCCTATGAGGTGAAGGAAACCCCTGTTTGTAGCCTGTGGTTATTGTATTTGCTTCAAACTTACCACATGAGGCCTAAATGAGGGTGTCGATAAAATATTCCATGGTGGGCATGTAAGATAGCAGTGACTTGTGTTTTATGAAATGACCCAAGGAGCAGAGAGGAGATGGGTTGTGTCCATCTGGCACACCTTGATGAGCCATGGAGAGGCTGCTTTGCCCACATTTTCAGAGAGGAATGCTTGAAGATGCCCAGCTCTGCTCCTGTCCTGGTACCCAAGTGCTAAGGGGCAGGAGAGACACTGGTAGGGGCTTAACTCCTGGGAAAATTATCTTGCTTTTTTATGTGATGGCAAGGGAGAAGTTTCTGTTTAGAAGCCAGTGAATTAATGAATTAGAACACAAAGAATCAAACTTGTGTTCATTATTTTCTGCAAAACAAACACAGCCTTGACTTTCATTTACTGCAGAAGCATTTGAGAGGTTATCCAAGCAGAGATCAGAGCTCCAACCCTAAGAAGGAGTCCGTGCCTCAGGCAGGAGACAGACAGACAGCTTAAGGCAAACAGAAGCAGTGACTGGTATTTGAGCACATTTAAAAGAGCCGAGGAAAAGCCTGGGAACCCCAGGCCACAGAACCACCCTCCTTCCTCCCACAGCAATGCTCCTAACATTGACCAAGACACGATCGTTCATGTGTTGCCCCTGGAGTCAGCGGCTGAAAAGCACTTTATGAGGCAGCAGAAACACAATGGGCTATTATTTTTAGGCTAGAGCCATTCACACATTTTCTCTGCAAAACGGGTACCCTCCCTCTTTGTTGTGTTTAGTTGTCTGTGCTTGCCTAATATTCCTTCCCTGCCCACCCAGCATCTAACAAAATGAGATGCTGGTCTTGTCTGGGGAGGTAAAATAGAGCAAATTACCCTCGTCTGGAAACCCTTTGGGTCTGAACCTGAGTGCCGTGCTTCTGCTGTAGCTCGGTGTCCAGAGCAGTGGAGCTAATGACCTGAGGCTGCAGGGAAGTTTGGACACAGACTGCAGCTCCTTCTCCCAGTAATGCTCTCCTCAATGGATTAGAAGAAGCTTCCCTGGCAAACTGGGAAGGAGTCCAAGCTGGGAAGCTGGTGTGATAGGAACTGACAGGGCTGGAAATTTGATTTCTGACTCTTTGTGCGTGTATTTCTCGTGAAAGAAGAGGGAGAGGGAGCCAGGGGTACTTTGAATCCTGCAATCATTAAAACCAATTCCACTTTTCCTGCCCCTGCCCACCTCCTGATATGTGTGTGAAACAATCTTTACAGCTACACAGCCATCAGATGGTATCGACCCTGCGGTGGAAATTGCTATTGACTGCTGCTGGTGCTGCTCTCTGCACTTCCGTGGCTTTTAAAGCGACACTCTTCAGGTGATTTCACTTTGCACTTGATACAGCCCAAGAAGCACTGCCTGAACCGGGATGGGAAGAGCCTGTGGGGGATTCGTGTGTGCAACAAACACCGTCACCACCCCTTGGCCACAGGAAGGGTGCTTGAGCAAGTGGGAAGAGATACTCCTGCAGAAGCACTTGTCTAATAGGAAGATTCAGAAATTTGATTTTTTTTTTTCCTTTAGTCCATCATGAAAGGATTCCTGTGTCCCACTACAGTTTTTTTCTGCTGCAATGATAACACAAAGCCAAGACCATTCTTCTACCCCTGTGAAGGATCCATCCAGTTCTACATCACCTGAGGACTAGATACATTGATTTCTTGTTTTAAGGGCTACCTCTGATTCCATATTACAAATTCTCTCTCATCTGTTCTGGGTTCCAACAAAAAAAAAGTTGGAAATAATAATATTTACCTTTGATGCATGTGTTTTTTGCAGCTTAAAGAGCTCCTGTCTCTCACAGAGCTCTGCCTTTGCTCCCTGACTTCAGCCACATGGCATTGCCCAGGAGCAGCAGCTGGCCAGATGTGTCCAGTGCGTGTGTGCAAGGAGTTCCCTTTCGTGTTATCTGGAACAGTGACTGCCTAAAGCTTCCGAGCCAGCCCCTTAGCTTGAATGCAAATAACCACTGCTATTAGCTCTGAGCACTCCCTGACAGCCTTGATTTCAGGTCACAAGACTGGCAGGCTGCTGAGGTGTCAGGAGACGTGCCTGGCATTTCCCCACTCTCCAGCCCAAGCCCTAGGAACTGCTCTCACTGCTTTACACTGAGCCTTGATGTTCATGTGGGGAGTGTGGCCCTTCTCAGCCTGGCTCTGTCTCAGCTGAATGGGAGGAAGAGGTGGGAATAGAAAGGGCTGGATGTTGAGAGCATTTCTTGGTGGGACAGTTTGTATTCCCGGCCCCAAGCACTGAGCAGGCTGGGAAGGCAGATGGGGTTAACTGGAATTCAGCAGAGCTCAGGGATTTGCTGTAGAGGCAGTAAAAGGCCTGGCCTAGGAGGGGTTTAACATGCCAAACACTGCCCTGCATGCCTGGGGAGAAAGCACAGGACACTTGGGGTGAGCACATGGCCCTTTGCTGCTTTTGCATCTGCTGCTTGCCCCTGGGATGGCCACAGGTCAGGTGTGTCAGCTGTGACAGGGACTGATGGCCTTTGCCTCTCTCATGGCAGGTTGCATCTCCCAGCACACTTTCCCATTTATCTCCTGCCACCCCATTCCCATCCAGCTCCTGGAAGCCTGGTACTGCCTGTTCCATGGAAACAGTGGGGACCTGGGATGACTCCTCCTCCCTGCTCCTCCTTGGACTCTGTCACTGTCTTTCTTTCTGTCCTGATTAATGTATTTCTCCAGACCCAAACTATCCAACCAGGGAAAGAACACTTAGCTGGGAGAAGGGGCTGGACAGCCTGGAACAAAGGAGTTATTTCAGCTCTTCTATTTGAGGCCAGGGCAATGTGAGCCAAGTGGGATCTTCCCAGCCTGGACCTTGAAATCCAGGTCTTCTGTGAGTTAAATTGGGACTTCTAAAAATTAGAAAGCCGGGTCTTTACTCTGAGTTAAATTGGTGCTGCTTCAAATGAGATTTATTAATTTACATCCTTTGAGGACCTTCCCCAGTATGAGACTGGGGGAAAAGCAGCATGTTAGAGTTGCCAGTAGCTTTTTGATTGTTATGTGTCCTTTTGTCTTCCCCATTGCCACCATTGCCTTTCCAACCACAATGCCACCATTGTCTTCCCCATTGCCACCATTGCCTTTCCAACCACAATGCCACCATTGTCTTTCCAGCCCTCTGTCCCATCCCTTGGACACCTTGACTTTTATGCTTGCTAAATGGAGGCTGGGAAGGCTGAAGCTGCTGCTAAATAGGCCAGTGTGGGAGGCTGAAGGCTCATTCCAGAGCAGTGTCCAACAGCTCCACCTCCTTTGGTTCAACAGGACCTCCTTCCAAAGCCACAATCCCAGTGAACTTGCCTTTCCATTCTCAGGGCTGTGGCTTTCCCTGCCCAGCAGGTGCTGAGCTGATGGGGCTGCCGTGGCACTCCTGGAAGGTGAGTGTGGGTGGCTTTGGGCTCACTGCAAGATGTGAACAGTGTTTGCTCTGCAGGCTTTGCTCAGCTTCAGAGGCGGTGACAACCTGTCCCTTTCTGGCTTCCCCTCTGGAGAACAGTGCCTAGGAAGGGCAAACTGCTCCCCCAGCCCAGCTTCTAGCTCCACATGTCCCACAGTAACCAGGTGCTGCTGGAGTGTACGTGTGTCCTTATCAAACAAGCAGCCTTTGATAGTTTCTCTTTCTTCTGGGCTTAACCTGCCCAAGTCTTTTTGGGGTGAGATATGATATGCGACTTGACAGCAATTCGAGGTGAGATTTTTTCCTCCTGGGAAAGCATGGCAAGAAATTAAGCTTTGCAGGTTTTCTGCCCAGTCGACCAAGCGAAGAAAAGTCCTTGGTGAACTTGGGCTGGGTCTGGGGACAGGAGAGCTACTGCTGTGATTTGTGGTTATTCTCTCTGCAGCACTGCCCCCGTAGTCACAAGTGAGAGGCAAGTGGTTTTGACACCTCTTTATGACCTGGGAGCCACAGGGAAGTAGTGGTGACTTGTGTTCTGGAAAGACAAGGTCATTGACAAGGGTGGTGCAAGCAGCTTTGGTTCGTCTGACCATGCTAGAATCCAAATATTTTCAATTCACGGGAATTAAAGTGAACATCCTACTTTTAGCCTGCTGGGTAGTGGGTGCTTCCCAAGGCGGTGTGCAGTACAGGGATATTACAGGGAAAGCTGTTGATAAAAGCAATAGTGAAAATGGATGTCTGGTTTGAAGCCTATCTGTCCTACAACCTTCAGGGCCTGCCAGGGGACGTGTTTCCTGGGCTGTGAAAAACCAATATGGGACACAATCATATATCAGTGATTATATCGATCACTGTCTCAGACCCGTTCAGTCCAAGGACACCAGCACCTTTTGGAGGAGGTGTCACTCCTGCCCTGGAAGTCTGGGGAGGGTGTGGAATACGTGGCAGTGCTGGTGTGTGAGGGGAGGTGACTCTCCTTTAGGGGATGCTGGGTCCATACTCAAACCAATTAGCAGAATGGAGCTGATAATAAGCAAAATGCTCAAATATGGGAAGTTGGGGAAGAAGCCAAATGAAAATGAAATGAAAGGCTAAGGTCCAACTACAGCAGTTGTGCAAAAAGGATGGGACAGCTGATAATAGGAAAGCCTGTAGGAACAACGGGTCAACCCCCCAGCAGAGAGGCTGAAGGAGTCTGTGAACAGGCCAAGCAGGGGTGGGGGGAGGTTTATGGAAAAGCGTTTCAGCAAATTGGAGCTGTTGGCTGGCTTACCACCACAGAGAGCTGAGTCTCTCACTGTGACCTCTTTGCTCAGTTCTTTGTGCTGATGGCCAGCTTGAGAGGAGCATGGGATAGTAGGGCCCTGACTCAGGGAGCAGCAAGGGGCTCCTTGGCGGACCTTTGCGTGGGAGGACACTTTTCATCAACTGTGGTGCTGCAGACAGGGTGACGGTGTTGGTTCTATCCCTCAGCTCAGGGCTGGTGAGAACTGTCCTTGGGGACGGCCTCAGACTCCCCTTTTATGAAGACGATACCAGAAACCTGTGGCTGAGCCTCTTCAATGGCAGCCTTTCTTAGTCTGGGAAATCCACGGAAAACTCAGGAGAGGAAAACCAACTTCTGACTGCAGATGAACTCCATAAAGACCATTGGAAGGGAGATGGTGTGGTGGAAAATATATTCCAAAACCCATGAGTCTGCATCTGAGATGAAAAGAAAGTCATTCTGGTTAGCTCTAGCTCACAGGGGGCAGCAGGGATTCCTTTCACAGACACTGTGCCCAAGGCAGGTATTCCATGAGACCTCGGAGTGAGAACCTTGGCTCTTGCTGGTGGTCCCCAGGGGTAAGGCCTTAATTTCTCTTATCTCTCCATGTCCCTGCCTGTACAAGAAGTCTGGGGATAAACCTTCTCAGTAAATCATCTGAAAACAGGCTTCCCACAAAAGAGAGCCCATCCTGATGGTGGTGAAGAGGTCTGGAGGTCCTGTTAGGAGGCTTGACTTGTGAGAGCTCATGGAGAAGCTGTGGAATACAGTCATGTGCTCGTACCTCTAATGTGGCTTTTTCTCTTTTTTTAAGCACTGCACAAATGTGAGACTCTCTAGATAAAAAGTGAATTTAACAGCTATTTGTATCCTTTGAGGAACATCAGTACTGGTTGAAAGAGGGTAAAAGACCTTTTTTGTTGAGTCTGGAATGGACCTGCTTTTATTGGAGGGACTCTATGACTGCTTTTGTTGCTATTTCCACTGACAGCTTTTACCTGACTTGTTTTCAAAATCCTTCTTGGAGGTTTTTTTTTTCTGTCTTGAAAAACTGCATTTCCTTGCTGAAATTCAAGTTTGGGGTCTGGAAAAATGTCCAAAATTATTTTGCAGATGGCTTGCTGTGATATAGAAGTCCCAGAAATACGACATTCCGTGAGGGAAGTCACCTGTTTATTTCCAGGAGGGTAGACAATTTATTTTAAACAATGCCATTTTCTTTTCAATTATAGACGTTTTTGTGGAAAAAAATTGCAGCAGTCTCTAAGAAGGAGCACGTGACCACAATTAAAGGATGTGCTGTGCTGTATCAGAAGGTAGTATTTAAACCAGAGAAAGTCTGAATATTGGCTATAACTCATTGTAATTATACCATCTATTTCAAACATGTAAATATGTTTGGTAGCACTTACATGTTTATGTCAGCTATTGGGAAAAGACGTTTTTCTTTTTTGGTAAACTTCTGGTGGTAGGAATTTTGTTACTTGTATTTGAATAAGTAACAAACAATTTATATACCACAAATTTTTGCGTGAATAGAATTTGTTCCCCTCTCTTGTAGTTTTAGGATTTTGCCTGTGGTCAGTTTATTTATGATAAATTTCATGAATAGATAATATTAATAAGCAATGTATTAATTAAGACATGTATTTCTTAATAGATCAGACCATGACCATGGCAGAGTTGGTGTGACACACAGGTTGAAGGTGAGGCTGGGAATGGAATGAGTGGGAATATATTCCTGGCTCTTCCCATCTTTACTGGGATCAGTGGTATTTAGCTCATTTTGAAAGGGCTTTGAGATCCCCAGGTTGAGATCCCTCCAGAAGACCTAAAGTCTAACACACAAACCCTGCAAAAACCTGAAGGCTGATTTAACCTGGCACCTGGAGTGAAGCTGTGTCTCTGCTCAAATTGATGAGAAAACTCCCTTTGCTTCTGGGGACTGGGATCCTTCCACCAGGGGAAATCATTCTGAGCCTATTTCCCGTCCCTTTGACATTTTCTGTCTTATCAAAAGCCAGAGGAGTAAGGAAGAAGGTTAATGACTAAATTGACAAATAAACAATCAGTTCAAAGCAACAAGACATTTCCAGGAAAATTTTAGAATTTCCTCTGGAAACCAGTTAGGAATGTAAACACTGCCACACTTCAATATAAACGGGACCATCTATATGGCACTCATTGTGTTACAGGGACATAGAATACTCATTTTGTTACAGGGACTGTTTCTGGGAAGTAGAAAGGGCTTTGGGTTTTCCATGGAAAATTTTCTGTTAGAGGAAAATTGCAGAAGAGAAAAAAATTAATTTGGTCACAGTGAACGAAGAAGGGCACGGCCAAAGTGATGTCTGAGGTAGAGCCCCTCTGACGGTGTGAGGTATGATCTGAGCACTGGCTGGCTCTGGGAGGTCAGGTTTGGGGCAGCAAAGCAAAGGAGTCTCTCTTCAGCAAAAATGAAATGTTTAAGGAGTCCCAGGCCAGGAAATTGTTTCTCATCCCGGTGGCTTCGTGAGTGTTGAGCAACGGTGACAGTGGGATGCTCCCCTCATGCTTGGAGAATGAGAGTGTTTGGCCTTCATTTCCAAGGGCTCCACTTTGCCACAGTAATGGTGCATTAACAACAACTTGATTTTCATTTAATAAATAATAGGAATTACGCTGTGACGCGGCCAAGATTTTAAACAAGAGGCTCCCATAAACATTTTCTGCAGGAATCTGTGATAAACCAAAGATAGCTCGATGTACTCGGGGGGAGTGGGGACGCCAGACTTGGATGCTGTCCATCTGCTACGCCATTGAAACAAAACCACTTTATAATAACCACAGAGGAGAGGAAGCGAGGCAGCTTGGCACATACACTTACACTATGTGTGGTGGAAATGTTTATTCTTTATTTCAGAAAGATTTAGAGGGTGTAGAGATAATAGAGCATAGTGCTCACTTGTGTCTTGGGGAAGGAGGGGTGATGGTGTTTGGGTTTTAAGGGAGTCCAGTGTCGGCTCCCACGGGGAATATTTTTGGTAATACCTATTGCAATCTCATGAACTTGGAAGGCAGGAGGAGACAGAGGAATGAAATGTGCTTTTCAGGAGAGGTGTTGTAAAGGCCCCAGGATTAGTTATCTCTGACAGGAAGGATTTTACAGACTCCAGCAGACAGCAGAGGCAGAATCCTGGCCATTTCTGCACTGGCACGTAGATCCTCCAAGGTCCTGTGCCGGGATGCTTCCCTTGGAGCAGCTTGGAGGGTCTCCTGGCTCCTGCTTTCTCCAGCCTGATGTGCTGAGGCATCACACTGTGAGTCAGAAAATAGGGAAGGATCTCCAAGACAAGAGTCAGGAGGGTCAACAGGCCACTGCACCCTACAGTCCCCAATGTCACTGTCATCGTGCTCCCTTTCCTGCTGCGCGTGCTCAGCTCTGCTGCACTGCCTGTCCTTGGAGCCGCTCAAAATCAAACCCAAAAGACCCTGGGCTGACCTGTGGGGGTGGGAGAGTCCCTGCCAGGTTTGAGACAGCAAACGTCTAGACTTGGTATGTGAGCAAGCAAGTGAAGGGATGACTAAGTGTCTGAAAGTTTGGACCTTTGGAGAGGAGTCCCTTGGCTCTTCGTTTCTTGGATACAGTTCTGCTTCCTGTGGAGCCATGGAGATGGTAATATTTTTTCTCTCCTTTTTTTTTTTTTCTTTTTTTTTTTTTCCCCTTTTCAGAAAAGTAAAAAACATACAGATATGTCTTGGGCGAGAAAGCAGAAACCTTTGAAAAATTTTGGCAAATCAAGACACATGAAGAACGTGTTGAGTGAAACATTTCAGAGCGACAAAAATCAAAACATCTCACTGCGCCTTCAACCGCTTTAAAACATTTTAATGGTTCAAAAGGAAATTTCAAAATGAAAAGTCGTGTTTTACTTAAAACACTAGAAAGTGTTTCATTAAAAAGGAAGAGTGGAAGCAAAACAATTGCCTTATATATTTTTTTCTCTCCAATGAACCTGATGGGTCTTTCCCCAACCAATGATGAAGTCAGGAGCTGGGACTAGGCACGTCTTCCATTGTGTTACAAGGTGCCTGGAGCTGGCATCCTTGGATCTGAGAAAGGGACAATCTGATGAAGCCATTTGCCACGCAAGAAATTCTTGAATCACTGTAACTGTTTTATTTATTAATTTTTAAATGCAAATTTGCAGGCCAGCCCAGTCCCAAGGCTATGCTTGCTGATCAGCTGGTGCCTGCAGAGATTTTTCCAGACACAGGACAGACTCAGATGCTAGGGTATGAAGAAAGGGGCTGAGGAAGTCCTTGCTAGAGTGCTGTGACACGTAGGTGGGAATGGTGGTCTTGGTGGCCTTGGGATCTCTGCTGGCTGCTGCTGCGCTGTTTGGGCAGTTGAGGGGCACCGCTCAAAGTGTGGGATGTGGCACCACTGGCCTGCGTAATGTGCTTGGACAGGCTCTGCACAGGGAAAGAGAAAGGAGACAATCACAGAAGCAGTCCTAAACTGGAGGGACCACGGTGGGTCATCCAGTCCAAGGTTTAGAGAGAGAAACAGCACCATGAAGACACGCTGGTGGCTGAGATGAATGGATCTCCCTGGGGGCTACAGTGGCCGGGGAACCCGGCTCGTTCCTGGGAGATGTGGGGACAACGTGGGGAGTCAGGGCCAGCTGGATGGCAGAGGGGCAGTGGGGAGGCACAGAGACTGCCTGGCAGCACAAGGGGGCCGAGGGGATGGGAAAGGCCGACAGGAGGGGAGGAAGGCTAAGGGGAGGTGGGATGGATGGCTAAGGGGAGGTAAGGAAGGAGAGGCTGAGAGGAGATGGAGAAGGCTGAGGGGAGGCAGAATGGCTGAGGGTAGGTGGGGGGCAGAGAGCAGCCGGAGCAGCAGCCGGGGAGCCGCGGTGCTCCCGAGAGGCGACAGAATGGCTGAGGCAGCGCTCGGGAGGCGCGGGGAGCGCGGGCCGGGGCCCGGGCGGGGCCTGAGGGCCGGCGGGGGGCCCCACATCCCCGGCCCGGGCCGCCCCTTCCCCCTGCG
>VYZP01059041.1:216094-269897 GCA_013400635.1 Hypocryptadius cinnamomeus
CCCCCCCCTTTCATTTTTCTCCTCCTCCTCTTCCTCCCCGCCGCGGAGCCGGGCGCCAGCGTGAAGGATAAATAAAAAGCGAAGAGGAAGAGGCTGGGGAGGAGGAGGAGGAGGAAGAAGGGGGGGGAGGAAAGAAGAAGAAGAAAGCGAGCAAGAAAAGAAAGCGAGGAGCCAGGCGGCCAGCCCAGCCGCGCCGCTCCCGGCAGCCAGGGCAGGAGGCGGCGGCGGAGCGGGGCCGGCGGCCGGCGATGGATGACCAGCCGCGGCTGATGCACACGCACAGCGGGGTGGGGATGCCGGGGCACCCGGGCCTGTCCCAGCACATGCAGGATGGACCAGGCGGGGCGGAGGGGGAGGCAGGCAGGAAGCAGGACATCGGAGACATCTTACAGCAGATCATGACCATCACGGACCAGAGTTTGGACGAGGCGCAGGCCAGGTGAGAGCGGCGGGGAGCGGGGGGGGGCAGGTGCCGGGAAGTTTCCCCCGCGCCCCGGCCCGGCCTTTGTTGTCCGGCGGGGGGAGCGCGCCCGGCCGCGGGAGCATCGGGGGACGGGGGTGCTGCTGCTCCTGCTGCGGAGAAATGTGGCGAGGGAGGAAGGGGAAAAGAAAGGGGACAGGTTAATGCCCCCCACCCCCTCCCCCGTTTATTATTTCCCATCTTTCTCCCACCTCCCAACTTCGGGGCGGTTTCGAGGGGTCGCCGCGCCCGCAGCCTCCCCCTCCCTCCATCCACAAACTGGGCCTGGCTTTTCTCAGCCTTTTTGGGGTGGGGGGTTTAACTGCGTGGTTGGGGCTCCGCTCCGGGCTCCTCAAAGAGCCACGAAGTGCTGCCCCGCTTTTAGGGCTGCTAATAATGTTCTTTCTTAGGCCCCTGTAGTGGTGTTATTTTTTCAGCGCGTTTCTGCGCTTTGAAGATGCTCATAGAAGCTTTGCCTTTTTTCTTTTTTCTTCCTTAATTGCAGACGTATTTAAAAAGGAAAAAATAAGGCTGTAAGAGCCGGTATCTGAATCGCCCTGAGCTTCGGGGAATGCAAACCTAATGCGCACCTTCAAAGGCACTACCAAAAGTTCGGGGAGGGAAGGAAAAAAAAACCCCTCGAATGAAGGGATTGGACCAAAAAAGTTGCCCTGAATTGTCTGGGTTACACTTGATATTTCTTCTGGGCTGCAAAGCTGCTTGGTGTGTTGTCCTTCCTCCTGATATTTATGCCCCGAGTTGAAGCAGATTGCTAGAATACATTGTTCCTGGAAAAACGCACCGCACAGCCCCAAAACTCGCTTAAGAACTTGCAGAGGGATAAAAGTACCCCAAACCTCAGCTTCCATTCTCCTTGCCTCCACAGTTTCTCTAGAGCTTACCAAAAAGGCTCGTTGTAGGCTTGATCTATTAATTTTCTTATGTTCTTGCAGGGGCAGAGTAGCTGTGAGGAGGAGGAGGAGGAAATCATTCACTTTCTCCCCGGCCAGACCCGGGGCAGTGAGGGGCTCTTCCTTTGGAAAGTTGCAGGAATCGTGTGTGTTCCTGCCTGGATAATTTAGTGTAGTTAATCAAATCAATAAAACCAAAGCAGAACAGAGCTAGGAGAAAGCTTTATGGGTTTGCCTTGCTGGTCTATTTCAGCTGCTTCCTCACAGTGCTTCTTTTTTTTTTTCTTTTTTTTTTTTTTAAATGATTATGATTATTTTTAATTCTGAGCTGGCAAACACGATCTATTTATCAATAACGTTTGGCTTTGCATTTCCTCCTTCCGTCCTACTATTGCACGGTTGTTTTGCTGCCTCTTTTTTTTTTTTGTTTGTTTGTTTGATTTTTCTTCTTTTTTTTTTTTTTTAATTAAGTTTTTGGAAGATGCATGTGCCAGCATTATTTGTAAGAGGGCCCTCACAGCATATGTACGTGATTTGCGTATACCCAAATGTCTGCGCCCGTCTGGGTGTGCTGATAAGGGAACGCTGTGGTTCTGCAAGGGTATATACCTTTGAGAGACTTCATCAGATATATAAATCTTTTTAACATGTTGTGGGTGGTGGGGTAAGTAGTGTGAATGTTTGCCAGATGTTCACATCATCTTTCGCGTGTAATTTTGGTTGGTAAACAGAAATCCCCGTAACCGGTGCCGGATAGCAACAGCCCTGCGTGCAACTGAACCCTTGGCTAAATCACCCTATGTCTCAAGAGAAAAAATTAAATCACGCTGTTTCTTTGCCTCAGAGGGCGCGTGGTGGGTTTTAAAACCAGCCAATTAAAGCGCCCCCTCCCCAAAGTCTCTCCTCAAAACCCACAGGAGAACGGTCAGCTCTGGAATAACAGCAGCCGAAAGGAGCAGCGTTGAATAGCATTCCCTCCCCTTCCCAGAAGCAGCCGGCTGTGATTTTTTAATGTGTTTACTGTCCCAATTGTAAAGAATTAAATTTTAACACCTGCAAATAAGCTGGATGTAAGTAGCATGGAGGCAGAGGAGTGGGGTTCTCTCTCCATGTGTCCTTCTGTGCTCCACGTTGGGCGCTGAAATTCCCTGAATTGACAGCTGTAAGCAGCGGATGTTTCCAGCACTGGGGCAAGGAGGAGTTTATTTCCCCTCTGCCTCACAAATAAAGCACATGGCCTGGTGTAATATTGGAGGTGGAGGACAGGGAGAGCCCAGTGCTGTGTATTGAACAAGACAGTTGATCCGAGCTTGGCTCCCAAAAGCTGCTGGCTCTGCCGTGGAGCATCGCCTGCCTCGCGCCGGCCGCGGAGCTCCTCGGTGGCAAAGGCGGTTTTCATTCCTAAACTGGTGACATTCCTGTCCCCTGCGTTGGGTAGGTGGCTGTTTGCAACACTGGGGGCTCAAACCTGCCCTCCCTACGCCAGCCAGCATGAATTTGGAAAGTTGTTCCTCATGGTGACATCCTGAGCTCACCCTCCTCTCTTTTCTCTCCAGGAAACATGCTTTAAACTGCCACAGGATGAAGCCGGCGCTTTTTAATGTCTTGTGTGAAATCAAAGAAAAAACAGGTAGGAAATCAATGCTGTTGGTTCTGTATTGTTTTTCTTTTTGTTCTTTGGGGATTTTATTCCCCAAGTTTGTGCCCCCCCGCCCCATCCCAATGCAGCAGTATTTAAGTGGGGAGAAATAACTCGTTGGTATTTAAGGCTTCTGGCAGTGGACTTGCATGATGTGGTTTGTGTCTAGAAGAGAAAATATCGTGGTTTAATTTCTATTGTATAGCCTTTCTTTATTTATTGCTTTTTCTAGGGAGAAAAAAAAAAATCAACCCCCTTGCGATTTCTGTCTTGCTCTAGTTTCTTCTTTAAGACATGGCACTGCTTAAAAAACAAAATAAAATCCACATGTAGAGTGGGTGTGTGGAAAATAATCCCAATAAAATGAAACTGTGCAGTTTTATTATCATTAGTATTCAGGTAAACACAAAGGTTTCTTACTTTTTTTTAAAGGAAGAGTTAAAATGCTCTTGTCTGCCAATCATCCAGCCTAGTAAGAGCAAGTTGTCAGTTGCCTTTAGTGAAAGCAATATATTAGATTGTTAGTTACTTTAGGGTACTGTTGTTTTATGGCATGGGGTGTTCTCAGGCTTCTTTAGAAGCTAATGGCATGAGAGCGTTGGTTCTGCTGTTTCCCACTTTCCAGACCTCCTACCATGTACTAACACACTTATAACACATCCCAGGGGGGCATTTAAATTTTAAAAGCAACAATTAAAAAATAGCAGTCATCAATCAAGGGTGATCTTAAACAACAGATGCTCAGGGAAGGACATTTAGCAATACGCACCACTTATTTATGTATTTGTTGGCATCTCTCTTTTTTTTTTTTTTTAATAGAAATGTAAAAAAAACAAAAGTGGGGGGAATCATGGAAATTTGGGGGGTGATTCATCTCTCCTGTTGGCTTTCTGAGCTGACCAGAGTTGATCTGTGGGCTTTCCCATGCCGCCGTAGCTGCCTTGTTTTAGCTCGCTGCAAAGTACTTGACTTTTCCCCCCCTTCCCCCCTCTTTACAACAAGGACTGAAACAGTCAATAATTCATATCTAAGCCATATAAGCAAGGGCATGACATGAATGAAAGTGACAATAAATATGATTGCACACCCAGTTGATATACATTGATAGTTACGCATAAAAGGGGAGCAGCTTTCAGAAACCAGAACTGGGTCTTTTTTTTTTTTCTGTTCTTAAACATATATATATATATATATATATATAAAACCTCCAAGCATGAGCAGCTGATTGAAAATACAATTACTTGACTCCTGCAATATATATAAAATGACTAAGAGGGCCCTTTGTTAAGCGTTGTTTGTGCAGCGTGTAGCCCAGACAAAGCACCTACCGATGGCATTCGGCTCTCCCGAGTCCTCCCGGCTGCGGGCTGCCTCTGACCTTCCCGAGGAGTCCTTCCCTACAGACTTCCCATAAGAACCAGCAGTGGGTTTGGTATGGGAACCTCCAAACTCTTCTTATGCTGTAACGTGAGAGTCTACGTAGAGAGAAAGGTTCAGGATTTTGTAGCGTTCCCCCATGTGCCTTCACCAAAAAAGGGATTTGCCGAGTTCCTTTCCCTCTTCTCTCTTTCTTCTTTAATTTTGTGTCTGTCTTTGCCTGTCTCTTCTCTAAGTGTGTTTGGTGCTGTATTTGATGCTCCATATGTTGCCTGTGCAGGGACACTTTTTGGCAGAGTAACTGTTTAATCCCAGCTCAGCTTTGCTATCAGCGCAGTGGCAAAGTTAGGGGACAAGGAATCTGCTGGGACCAAACTTGGTGGGGAAAGCCAGGTGAGCTCAGGGATGCTGCGAGGTGCCAGTGAGCTGAGGAGGGATGAGGAACTGTGCATAGCCACAGTGACAGGGTGTGATAATTCCTGTCTGCTAAGGAAAATGGAAAGAGATGGTATAGGGCGAAGCATGCTGCTGGAAATAAGGATATTCAGGTGTGAAGTGGGGCTGTTTTGCATTTTTATAAATGCTGTTTGTTGGTGTTGTGCCTGGATTACTTGGTTTACGGGGCTGTGCTGTGGAGGTCTCCAAAGAGGTTGACTCGAGATGGCTTCTGGAGCGTTGTTTACCTACCCTTGGATATGTTTGCGGTCAATTCTTTCACTTTGCAAATTCAAAGACCTCCTCCCCTCTCCCCCCCATCTGCGTCCCCAAAAGTCACACTTCATAAGAAAGCAAACAGCCATATGGTTTCAGTTTATTTTTATTATTTTTTTTAAATTATTGCTTTGTGGGCCCAATGCTAGGAGGAAGTTTGCCTTGTTTTTTCTGGGGCCGAGGGTACCGCCTGCGTCTGTTTGCTTACCCCTTCCTTGCGGGCAGCGATGTGAAAGTTGAGCCAACTTCTCGCTTCCCACTTTCCATTTAGCTTCCCAGATTTTTGCATGTGTGGCGTTTGAAATCCTGGTGATTGTTTGTGGTCACTGGTGGGTGTTTGAAAGTGCGTGCGTACATCTTCCCCCCGGCGTTATGATGTGCAGAAATGTGCGTTCGGTTACCCCGCTGCCTGATTTAAGTGACTCCAGAGCCTTACAGAGACTTTACCACCATCTCTCGTAACATTATGGGTACTATTTCATAGTGTTAACCTTGTCTTGAGCAAACCCAAAGTGTCCATAAAGTTCTTACAAAAATAGGTCATCTCTCCTGGCCAAAGAGTTGCCTTTTGCATTTGGGCTCTTCAGTTATTTTAAAGTATTTATTATCACTTTTTAAAATTGTAATAAAAAAAAAGCTCAGGGGGTTGCCTTTTGTCTGCAGACCTTTGGGGTGATATCCGTTTGAAAGTAAAAAAAGTTGAGAGGTCTGATCCAGGCAGGAGTATGTAGGGGAGGAAAAAAATTGCTGCTTAAATATACATCGAAGTTGTCGGCGTTCATTTGGTGTGTTTTCACTTGCTGTTGGTCGCTTTGTTGCGAGGGAAGGGGCAGGACTGCCTTCAAATGGCTGGCTGGCTTTTTGGAATAATAATTATGGAAATGGGAGGCATTGTTGTCCTAAATACAATTGATTCCTCCATCAATAGGGATTGAAATCGGAAATTGCATTCCTGATTTATAAAAAGTTTGAAGGCAGGGGTAGGGTCTCTGTCTTTATGGCTGTTTATTTTTTTTTCCCCCTTGTTTTTTTTCCCTCTCTCTTGGTATGTTTTTTTTTTTTTTAAGCTGTTCTCTGCATGAGCAGAATAGCTAAGCAGAAGAATCAGGCAAGGCGTACGCAGACGTGGGGTCCTTGGATGGCAAACTGGAAAATATCTGCTGTCAAAATGCAGCAGCATCTATTTCAGCTGTGAGCCTTTCCCAACTCCCATCTCGTTCGGCGGGGACCGGTGGGGAGAGGCTGAGCACAGGATATATGACCATTTAATCTGATTCCTCCTCCTTAAGAGCTTTTCCCATCGTTTCACTTTCTCCGCTCATTTGGGGGAGGTGAGGGCATCGGGCAAATTCTACTTCTTAAGAAGACCCTGACTTTGCATTTGAAATCCCACAATTTTTATTTTCTTACCCTCCTCTCCCTCCTGTGTTGAAGGAATTCAGGATTAAAAGAAAAATGTACATAGCTCCAATGGGGGGCATTTACAAAGTGGAATATTTATAGACAGCACTGATTAGCTGTGCAATTGTTGTTGAATAATGGGTTTGTTTTTTGGTTTTTGTTGGTTTTCTTTTTTTTTTTTTTTTAATTTTAGAACATAATAGCTATATAAGGTGCCTCTTAGCTACCTTTCCCTGTGCATTATCTTCACCAAACTTAACTCAAATCAGATCTTTGGAGGAGGTAGGATTTTTCCCCTTCTTCTCTTCCTTAACACCCCTTTGTTCTCTCCAGCTCTGTGTTCAATTAACACCCCCATCGCAGAACTGTAGTCTTTTTTTTTTTTTTTAATGTCTGTTACTGTATTTCACTTCTGACACCTCTCTTATTATTCTTGCCTGCTATTTCTCTTTAATATAGCAATTATGATATGGGGTTTCTTTTTCTTCCTCCCTCCTTCCCCTCTTTTCCCCACGCCCCCAAGTAAAACCCCACCACGAGCAGCATGGGGAGAAGAGGGGCAGATGTGGTGTGTGCAGTGCTGGGGTTTTTGGGGTGTGGGGCAGAGCTCTAACAGGGGTACACTGGCAAGCCCAGCACCCCTTGGCTCAAGCATTTCTCCCTGCAGGATGGGGCAGCTTGCTTTCCTTCCCCCCAGCCCTTCCCCAGGGTATCAAATCCTGCCCTCCTCCTTACCCTGCGTTTCCACTGAGGAGGTTTCCCAGGGCGCAGGAGAGAGTTCAAAACCCCGATTTGAATTTCAATGCAATTCTTGCACCTAAGGCATCATTCTGCTGCTTGGAAAGAAAGCTCATCAGGAAAGTGCTCAGTCCTTCAGCCCTGCAGGATCCGGGTCCCCCTCAGCTTGCTCAGCTTTGGGCAGGTCCAGCCCTCGCCCGGCTGCTCTCCCTCCTGCCCTTCGAAGGGGAGGAAGCCTTTGCTTTGATATTTGTTATTACTGATTTTTTTTTTTCCTTCCAGTCGAAAGGCTTTGAAGGCAAAAGTGATGTTTCTCTCTCTCTCTGTTCCAGGCAGAGTCTGCAGGGTCCCTGGTGTGGCTGCCCTGGGGGGAAGTGAAACATTTTGGGAGAGCAGGGCCTCCAGTCTGATCCACACTGCCTGAGGAAGCCTTGCTATAACTCACAATTAAATTGCTTCCAGAAACTTGATGTCTTCAAGGGAAAGGAGGGGAGGGAATGTGCAGGGGACTGGGAGATAGGAGTGGTTTGGTAGACCTTGTCTTGGTGGAAGAGTGGCTACCTCTCGGACTGGAAACCAGTCATCCTGATGGGAGGTGGGACATGTCCCAGTAGGTCCTGTCAGCTGGAAGGAGCAGGGTCTTCAGGGCCTGTTTCTAAAACAAGTCAGTTTTCTGGGCTTTTATCTTCCAGTATGGTGGTGTCCATCAGGGATCTGCTGGGAATGGGTGGCTTTGGAGGAGCGTGCTTGTGGGCAGACTTCTCTTTTTTGCTTTTAATTTCATATTTTCTTCTCCCCTGGTAGCATGTGGTTGGAGCTCTTTGAATGGAGCAGGCTTAATTAGTTTAATCAAAATTGGCCTCCTGCAATCCTCCAGAGGAGGAGGTGGGAAGAACAGGGCTGCCACTGGGCTCTTCTTCCCACCTCCTCTCCCTTGGCCCTGCCATCAAAGCAGATAAACCAGGCCTGGCTCTGGCATAGCATTCCCACTCCTGAGGGACTCCCCACGATTTGGGGTGTACAGGAGCAAACCTGTTTGCTTTTTATTTCAAGGCTTGTTTTTTTATGGGTGCCTGATGTTGAGCAAACTTTGTTGTGATTGCAGCAGAGCAGGAAGGTGCTCTTGGAGGGTCTGCTGTGTCCTGTTGCTCCCAACCCTGTTTTTTTTTTCCTGGGAGATGGATGAGGCAGTCTTCCAGCTCTTGATTCCCATTATTCCAAAGTTTCCAAGCCTTTCCTTGCACTGGCCTCCCAGGTTTTGAGTGGCTTTGGGTCCAGGGAAGGAGGGTTCCTGGAAGCAGCCCACTCTTTGGGTAATTCCTGCTGATAGCACTGAAAAAGGCACAGAGAAGAACAAATCTGTGTTCACTATTAATGCATGCTGGAAAAATACCTGTATTAACCAGATGTGGGCATAAACAGCAGCTAACCAGAGCATTCTCTTCCATAAATGTTGGGTCTTTTCCCTGCTGCCATGGGTCTCTCTCCAGTCCATCTTCCCTCACCTCCGCATGATCCTGGCAGCAGTCAGTTTGCGGGTGAGTCCGGGGAAAGAGATCCTGTTATTGGGCCTTGTAGCTCCAAATGAGAAACTCAGAAGATCTTTCAGGCCTAAATTTCTCCTGGGGAAAGTGGTTCAAGTTCCCTTATTTGAGACCTGCAGAGGGATTTCCTCCTTGGAGCATTGAGTGTCTGCAAGCAGAGCTTTTCTAAATGCTCTCAAAAGTGAGATTTATTCTTGTTAGCAGGACTCGTGCCGGCCCTGGGTTTGAGGGTAGTGGTTGTAAACAAAACACAGAGAAACTCTGAGACAATTTCATCATGGTTTGTTTTTTTTTTTTTTCCCCCGTCACAAGGAAATTACTGCATGCAGCAATCCTTGAGGGGAGTAGGGTGGTGGTTTAAACATAAATGGGTTTGTTTGCAGTGAGACATAGTAGGCTGTGCTGCTGCTGGTGCTTCTGCTGAATCAGAGCTGTGGATTTTGGCAGGGAGAAGGGAGGAAGATGGGATTCCTCCTCTGCCTTTGGTTCGGCACCTTATTCCCCAGCTCCTCCTTTAATCCTGGAACTGCTGCCTTCTCTGCTAATAAAGCTCTGCAAAGGGTTTTGTGATCTTTTGGAAATCTGCTGAGAAGCATTTTACTGCTCCCTTTTTTTCCTTCTTGTGCTTGGAGTTGGGGTGCTTTGGGAGACAGGAGAGCCTGTCTCATCTGCCCTGTGCACTACAGGGGTGGTTTGCAGTTGATGCAAAATATGAGGAGCCAAATAGGAGCAGGGAGTGAGTTTTCCACCGAAGATGTGATATTATCTATTTTCCACCTTTTTTATTATTTGTGAATTTTTTTTTCTTCCTGCTTTGCATTTCCATGGCAGTGAGATTCTCTTGGTAACCTGTTTTGCTTTGGGAGTTGCTGTGGGGAAGGTGGGCTGCACAAAACTGGCTCCATGGCCCCCAGAGCAGGATGCCCACACTTTTGGGCTGAGTCTTCAGGCGTTTGGGTGCCGTGCAGGGAGAAGTGATGCTCCCTTATGCTGCAGGGATGTGCCCTGTACAGTGCCTAGCACAAGGGGACTCCGTGCTGGGTCAGGGTTTGGAAGGAGGTAATGTGATTTACAGCAATGGATCTGGTTAATAATCTCCAGCAGCTTCTGTATACTCAGGGGCTGCTCGTATTCCCAGCCAGGTGTTTGCAGACCAGATCAATATGGCCCTATTTGCATGGGGCTGTCTGTAATCTAATAAACCAGCCTCAATCTGCATCCTTTGCTTTCCCCAAACATCCATCGGGTCCCGGTCTGGAGAGTGTTCCCCGTGGTGGGAGAAGGTGTTCGTGAGCACTGCCTGGCTCCTGGGCTGCCAGCCTGGGATCACACGTGGCAGCCCAAGGCTGCACCCTCTGCCAGAGCCCGGGCTGTGTGATTTTTGGGTGTGCTGGGTGGGTGTAGGTGCTGCATGGTGCTTTGCAGATGACCACCTCCCCAGCGTGCCCCCAAGGCATTGATATTGGGGGTTTTCTGTGAAATCCACGTTGCCTTTGGGGAGCATCTGCTGGGAGCTCCCTTGGAAACCAAAGCTGATGGTTTTGTGAGCTGGGTGGTCAGCAGCTTCTGCTCAAAACTGCCTTGGAGGTGCTGCATCCCCCGGCGACTTAAATAATCCAGGGTGCCGGGTGCTACAGGGATAAATTACAGAAAGCTGTGGCCTGAGGAGGCTGTGGACTGAATACATTAGTGTGTGTTGTCAGGCCGGGCTCAGGAGGGACTCAGGTGATGCTTTCTCCCAGTGCTGGGAATCGCTTGGCCTGGAATTATTGATTTGCAACTGTGTCAAGTAAAAAAAAAAAGGCATAATAATATCTCTTGGCCTTGTGTTTGTGAGCTGTGCCCCTGTATGGCGTATGTGTATATATATAATTTTTTTTTTTGAGCTGGAACGGAAAGCCACTTCTCATGATTCCTTTTCCTGGTGGGGAAGGCAAGGCAGCCAGGGAATGGGCAGCCCAGTGGAGGGTTTGGCTGCCAGGGAAGCCGTGCTTGCCGAGGAGCAGAGTGCTGCTGGTGATGCTCTGCGTTTTGGGGAGGTCACCACCACACATAATAGAAATCCCCTGTGACACCTTGAGGGAGCCGTACATTGTCACTGTCCCCTCCCTTCCCAGCCTTTTATTTATAGGAGAAGCCTTACCCAAAATAGCTTTTTTGCTTGCCCTAAGCTGATGGGCTCTTTCCAACCCCCTCTGCTCTTTTTTTTCCCCTTAAATCTACTGATAAATGGAAAACCCTCAGAAGAGCCAGTGCTGTGAGGTGCTGCTCTAATCTAAAATGATAACTTTGCCATTTTCCTTCAGCCTTGTTGAAAAACGAGCAGAGCTGCCTTTGCAAGTGGGATCAGCCTGCTTAAATGCTGGTGCCTGTTTGTTTTTTTTTCTCACCCGAGTAGAAGCCTGGAAACTCAGTTCATCATTTCCACGTCCCATTTTTGGTTTCGCACAACCTGGCTGGCCTGCCCATCCTCGTTACCAGAAGAGGAAAATCAAGTTTCTCTCCTGGTTGGATAACATTTTGAAATTCCAGAGTGATGTCGATTAGCAGAATTAGCAGTGGCAGGTTACCCAGCAAAAATACCCTTCCAGTTGTGAGGTGTTCCTTGCTGGTAGCTGCTTCTTTCCCAACTCCAGCGGTCCCGATCCCAGATATGTCTCCACAGCATGGGGATTTTTCTCTCTTAACTCAGTGCAGTTGTTTCCTTTTGACATTTGATATTTACAAGGCTGGAGCCAAACTGAAAGTGAATCTGCCCATAACTCTACTAAATGTGCCTTTCTAATTTCAACATTAATGTTTCAAAACCCAAGCTGCTGGTGGGTGTACCTTTGCTTGTTTACACACATAATTTTTTTTTTTTTCCTTTGCTGTGATTCTCTGGTGGAACATTAGGAATGATAGAATACCTGGAGCCTCTGCATGGATTGGTCTCTGGCTTTCAGCTGTTAATTTGGTTTTTAACTCCTAAGTCTCTAATTTTAAAAGGTTGCAAATGTTTTAGGTTAGCTTTTTTTTTTGTTTGGGAGGAGCCTGCTTATATGCAAAATTATTATTGTAATATATGACTCATTACAATAATATTGCAAGAATTTTCAATAACATGATTGCAATATTGCAATAAATTGCAAAAATATTATTTCAAATACTGCGATAACGTGATGAATTTGCAATACTCTGATTATTGCAAATCTCTAGACAAAAGGCTAGAGATTGCAGTTCACAGGGTAAAAGGAATTAGCTGGAAAGAGTTGTGGCTGTCAATCCTGACTTGATAGCACAGGACACAGCCCTTCCCCCGGTAGGTTTAGTGTGAAGCTGGTGCTTTCCAGAAGAGCGCTTGTTCACGTTTAGGGAAGTTACAGGCAGTGGGACATGCTGCACTGGTTGGAAGTGTGTTTTGAGGGGTTTTTGACCCTTGCTTTGAAGGGGTCACCTCTTTATTTCTGATACAGATTCACGAGGGTGCAGCGTGGTGCTGTGCATGTGCCTGCAGAGAGCGAGGAGCCGCTCCTGGAACGGTTGCGTGTTTGGGGGGAGCAGGTGGCAGGAATGGTGTTTTCACTGAGTGTATTATTCCCCCAGAAAATCCTGCCTGTTAGATCTGGTCAGCAGATGTGAAGTGTCGATCGGTATCGGCGGTGGGAAGGGACTTGCAATACACTTTGCTAATGGAGAAGAACCCGAGGAGCAATTCCCTGATTTACGCTTTCGGCGATGTGAAATGAAACCGTCTGAAGCGCTTTGCTCGGCGAGCTCTTAGCAGACCACTTCTTCCTCCCTACTTCATGCAGATTTTTCCAAAGAGGCTGTTTCTTGGCTCTGTTGCTGGGTGGACAGAGGTGGCTAGGAGGCTTGGACCCCTTAAATGCATCTGGAGGCACAAAGCATCCAGCATGAGGGAGGAGGGAGCAAGCAGCGCCCGCTGTAGCTCGCTCCAAAGCCCCAGTGCAATTCTGTCCCCAAGTGGCTGAAAAGGTCATTTAGCGCAAGAGCAAACGTTTATTTTTTTTCATTCCCTCAAATAGTCAAATTATCATCCCTCCTTTGCCACAGGAGCTGCTGGAGGGGGCGTCCTGAGAAGGATTATAGGTAGGAGCGCCTGGGCCTGGGCTGTTCCTCTCCCGAAGGTCCTCAGCTGCTATTTGCACATCCCAGTGTCTGACTGCAGCTGGCATTTCCCCCGTTTGCTGGAATTTACTTTCTGCCTGGTGAGGGCATTGGGTAACATTTGCACACCTGGGCTGCTTAAGCTGCGGAGGGGCTGGGGGGATGTGTTGGAGAAGGTCAGGGGTCTCTGCTTTCCTTATGGGCAGGAGGGAGCAGGGAGAGCAGCTGCTGGTGCTCTGTCCTCTCCAGAGGCAGCAAGCAGGAGGGGGAAAATGGTGTTGTGTAGTGTCAGGATACCTGTGCAACCATCTGGACCTGCTCTGATGTTGGGTGGATGCAGGCTTGGCCCTGGCTTGGGAGCTCAGACCCTGCTGGGTTTCCTCTTGTGGATGGATTGGTTGGGCAGTGGGTGCCTGGTTGGTTTTTATTGTGGTGGAGGGGGCTGTGTTTCCTTTTGGATAGGATTGCAGTGCATGTCTGGCCGGTGCACAGCCTGGGGTGGGAGTTCTCCTTAGAAATAACTCTTCTGCATCCAGGTCTAGAAAGTCGTGGGATCCTCAGCTGTGGGCTCTTGAGGGTAAGGATGTGCAGCAGCACGATGGCGTGGCTGGAGGTTCAGAGAGACTATCCCAAGGACAGACTGGAATTATTTACCATGAAAAACTCACAAGTAGTATGGAAGGAGGTGAGGCACAGCAAAGGGTGGTGGTAGAGCAAGTCCCTGGTCTTTCCATGTGTCCTGAGGCAGTGGCAAAGTCCACATGGGTAGAAGGGCAGATTTTTATTTCACTTTTTCTGGCATTTTTGGTTAGGCCTTGCAGATGTCCCTCTGCACAGGCAACATATCCAGGGGTCTGAGAGCCAGGTGCCAGGACAGAAGGTGAAGCCCATGGTGCCACAGTGCTCCAAGACCCCGTGGGGAGCAGCGGGCACAGCTGGCAGAGCACGCCGGTGCTGCGGGCAAGGGCAGCCAGTGGACCTGCTGCATCATCCTGGGCTGGGATTGGGAAAGGAGCTGTGCAATTAGGAGATGTCCCTGTGGTTTGTGTTTGAAAGGAGCTCCATTAGGGTAATTTTGAAGCTGCTGTTTAATCAGAAGGCCGTCTGCTAATAGAGAGGAAAATGCTGGGTGGGTCGGTGCTTGTGCTGCATCCCCTCTTCCTGGTTCCTTTTGCTTCTTTTAAATTGCATTTGCTTCACCCTTTGGGAATGCTACCCCAGAGGCACCCAGGTGCTCATCAGCACCATTGGGTAGTGCTTTCCAAGGATTTCCTTGGCCTCTTGCCTGTTGTGTGTAGTTGTATCCTGGTGCCTTCCTCTTGCTGCATCTCCTCCCTGTGCAGAGGCACTGGTGCTGGGTCTGACCCTGGTCAGGGATTGCCCTTGCAGGTTCCTGGGGGAAGCCAGTCCTGATGGCTCCATGGAGGGCTCCTAAGAGTCAGCAAGGAGCATGGAAGAGACCTGAATGAAGAGCAAATGAGAACCGTATAGAGACAAATGGAAATCAGATTTAGGAAGCAGACGAGACAACCCTTGGAAGGGGCAGGGGGGATGTTTGCTTTAATCAGTCTCCTTGGGTTTCAAGCAATAATAAAGCAGATTTGTTTTCTTTTCCCTTCTCTTCCCCAGCCCCCACTTTCTTCCTCTGTTTCCTCTTGCTCTTCTCAAAACAGCCCTGGATTCAGCAGCACCAAAATCTCCTTCCCAAGCTCCCATTTTCTGCAGATAGGATTGCTGGCCAATCCAGTCAACATCCTGTCCATTTTTTTTCCCCCTCCTTCAGTCTGATTGACACTGGTGGGAACTTACTGCCTTGAGACAGGCTACCTTGGCTGAGCTGCTGGGTGCAGGTCCCTCCCACTGCCAGATGAACTTTTGGGACTTTTGAAGCGAGCAGAAGAACAAACTCTTCCAAAAGGGCTGTGGTTTTCTGTGTGGAGTCGATCTGCCCTGGCAAGCTCTGCTGTGTGCTTTAGAGGCAGTCCCCAGGGACTGGCTGTGCTTGGAGGAGATCAAAGTTTCTCCATCAGAGGTCTTGGGCAATGCCTGAGATGCTTGAGTGACCTCCTCACATGTGCTTCTCTGGGATGTGGTGGTGGCTGCAAGGGAGGACCCTGCTTTCCCAGCCTTCACAGGCGGGTTGGTTCCCTGAGAAAGGTGCTGCCTTCCCCTTTTTCTTTCATTTTTCCCTGATCATTGTCTTGGTGCAGAGCTGGTGGATCTTGAGAGGGCTGGGGCTGTGCATAGCTCTGAGTCAGTGAAGCCGAGCCTTTGATCTGTTCCACTTTCTGCTTCTGGTGGTGAGTTATTACCTTCCCAAACAGAGAGGCCAGACTGGAGCTGGGATTAGAGGTAGCTGTGACCATCTCTGCAGCTCTCCTGTGCTGGGCAACACAGTAGGGATGAGATTTTGCCTACCCTGAAAGGGAATGTGAGCCCTGCCTGCTGCTGTGTGCCTGCTTGGGAAGATCTCACCAGTGCCTTCTGCTGGGCTGCTGTGTTTGTTTTCCAGGTAGAGCCTTCTTGTGCAGAATTGTTTTTCTATTTGCTGGTGTTTAGTTGAGAGACAAGACATCCGGGGTGATCTCCAGCATATTCCAGTATATTGCTTTCAAGTGCTCTCCTGGGTTTTGTAACCCACATAGTCTGTTTTATGCAGGATTCCACATCCTGGAAAGTACATTCACCCAGTCTGCTGGGATTTCCAGGGAAGGCTGGTGGTGAACAGCCTCCAGTATATCCCTTAGATTCCCAACTCTAGCAGAGACTTCCAAGGTGGCAGAGCTGGCATTCCCAGCCAGCCTGTGGGGCTGGGAGTCCCCCTCGGTGTTCAGTGGGTGGTGCTGGTACAGCATAGTGGGGTGGTTTGTCTGGAACACCCTTCACCCCAGCACTCAGCAGGTCTCTCATGAGCACTGCAGAGTTGCCTGTGGAGTTGCAATCATTTTCCTGCCTGGCTTGGCACATCTTGTGTCGGGGCTTTGCCGGTCGATGATCCTCCACGGAGGCTGTGTCCCATCCCAGGGCAGGCACCTTGGCTGCTGGGCAAGAGCCATCAGGAGAAGCTGTGTGGTGGCTCTGCTGCCCAGGAGGGGCTGATTTACCTATGTCTGCAAGACTACCACAGGGCTTTCCAGTTGCAAACTGGTTTGGCTTAGCCCTGAAAAGCAGAGTGAAGCAAAGGGGCCAAGTGTGCCCTGTGGTGGCTTTTCCACGTCCCAGCGGTTGCCACAAGGGAAAACACTTCTGCCCCAACACAGCCTGAGCCTCCTCCCTTGCTCAGAGCAGCAGAAATCGTGGTTGTGAGCCTTCACCCTGGTACATGACTGTGCTGTAGGCACTGTTCTCTCTCAACTCCTCCGGGTGGGTGCCAGGGGAACTGACGGGTGCTTTGGTGCTCTGGCCCTGGCTGCATCCCAAAACTCCCTGCTCTGCACTGTATTTCATCTTCCCAGAGAGGTCTGTGTGCAAAATACTTCATGTTGCTGCCAGCAAACTCTCCTTTACCCGTGCCACAGTGGGGCTTTTTAAAAAAATTTTATTTTATTAGGAAATTCCCATTTGGTTGCTTTAAAAAGCAAGCCCTTGTGGCTGGCCCCTGGCCCGCCGCTAACAGATTTGTTTGAGAAAAGGCTGCGTTGGCATCCTGCTTTATTGAACATGCCTCCTGGGAAGGCAGTTTGAATATCCTTCTGTCTCCTCGGAGCAGGGAGCTCTCAGGACTGCCTGCCGCCATGGGGATGGGGAATGCTCTCCTCTCCCTTTCCCTCCCACCCCTTCCCCTTGTTCAAGCCTCCCTTTTCTTTTTTTTCCTTCCTTTTTTTTTTTTTTTTTTTTTTTTTTTCTGAGGAGAGAGAGGCTGTGCACGGTGTGTCCCGCTCCATGCGGCTTTTCTCTTTCCCCACGGAGTTCATCCAAAGTTCGTATCCAGACGATGAACAAAGTAGCTCAGACCTTTTCCTGACTCCTCACCCTTTGTCCTCATCACTTAGTGACAGACAGGAATCAAATGCCACAGACAGGCTGACGGGACAGGGCTGTGTGAAAGTCCTTGGAGGAGGAGGAGTGAAGCAGTGCTGGCTAGAGGGGGGACTCATGTTTAAAGTCCTTTCCCCCTCCCTGGGGAAAGACCAGAGCTACTTTTACTTTGAAGGGCAGAGGGGAGGTGCAGTGTTATATATATTTTTTTTTTTAATTTTTTTTTTTCTGTCAGAAACCGGATAAATTTTTAGCGACAGTAGACGTAGGGAAGGAGGACCGGATGGAGTTAGGCTCAGTGTTTAGCACTGGGTGTGCCTCCCGTTGGGAGCAGGGGAAGGAAGGGACTACAGGCCATTATGGTTCATAGGGATGGAGGCTGCTGGCCTGCCTGCATTCCCTCTCTGCCCTAGGAGCAGCCCTAGCTTTGCCCTAGGGAGGAGGGGGTGCGTGGTGCTGCAGCCTGACTGTTCCTAAAGGCTGGCTTGATCTTCATTTCCCCTTGCTTTGGAGTTCTCCTCTGGGTGCTGGGTGGTACCTGAGGGGGCAGGGAGCTGGGGTTTAGTGTTGGGGACCTGCCTGTGTCCAGGCTGGTGTAGCTGGGCAGCTGCCCAGGGTGGGCTTCTCCCTGCTGCCAGATCTGGGGAGGGAGCAGACCTGGTGTTCTGGGTGCTCTGGAGGCTTGCTTTGGCCTGTCAGGAAGGGAAAGGAGCAATTTAGCCTGTTTGTTCATTAGCACTTGTCTAACTCATTCAGCTGTCAGGACTGGGATGACTCCTGATAGGTATTTATCCCTCTTCCAGGTGTCCTTCCCAGACTTCACCTTTTTTTTTTTTTTTTTTTTAAAATGGAAAATAATGACAAGTCTCAGACAAGGAAAGGGTGGAAGCACCTCATGGCAGAGATTTTGTGGAGGCTTTTATGGAACCTGGGTTGGCTGTAGCCCAGGTCTGGCAGAGTTTTGGAGGGTAAGACTTTTAAGCATCCAGGGAGAGGAGGTCTCTACAAAACACGTGGTGACCCTTTGTTCAGGGGTGTTCCTCGTGAGGTGCTGTGATCCAGCAGATGTGCTGGTGCAGGGGCCACCCTCTTGTCAGGGAGATGTGAATGTCCCTTGCATGAACCAGCTCCATGGTATGAGGCATGAGTATGTCATTGGGAGGGAGGGGAAACACTGCTGTCAGAAAAGGACTTTGAAAGGACCGTTTACATTTGGCCCTTAAATCCTGGGAAGTGCTGTGGGTGAGAGGAGGTTCTCCTGAGTTCATTTTGCTTGTGGAGAGAGACTGCTCATGGCTTAAATGAGCAAGGTTAACCCTGTCTTCCTGTGTTGGCAGAGCAGAAACAAAACTGCTCAGCAAGCCCCAGGACTGTGTTCCTGTGTTCCCCAGGGAAGTGAGGCGACCACCTCCTTGCCCCAAGGCATAGCAGGCTGAGTCTTTATCCCCAGCCTGGCTGCAGCATTCCACATGCCTCTGGCTGCTCTCCTCAAGCCCACACTTGCGGGGGTCATCTTGGAGGCAGCAGGAAGGGGCCAGGGTGGTCCAGGGTTTGCCCTCTTTTGTTTGCTGATGTTGCAGAGCTTGCTGATCTGGGTCCTGGCCAGCGGGGCTGACTCACAGAAATCCTTTCACGAGTCTCCTACACCCTCCATTACCTGATCCGAGTGCTTCCTGGCGTGAAGGGAGCTGTGCATTTGTGCAGCTCGTGTCTGCCGCAGGCTGCTGTGGGCAGGGACCGCAGCCTGCCTGGCCCTGTCACCCTCTGCACTGCTCGCTCCCATCAGTAGTGACCATCTTCCTGACCCCGCAGACAGTCCCTAGGTGTCTTTAGAGAGGCATTTGCTCTGCTTGAGAGGTCAAAGGAAAGACCTCCTTGCTCTTGTAGGAGGGGGGTGTGTGTGTGAAGTGGTGTCCACGTGCCTCTTAGTTGATGTTTTTAGGGCTGCTGCCTTTCTGTTCATCAACGCAACAAGTCGGACCTAGAGGAGGATTGTAGCAATGGGAGTTTTTAGGATCCACAGGCTCCTTCCAGCATTCCTTATCTCTGGTAAATGGCAGTGGGTCAGCAGGAGGTGACCACAATCGAATAAAAATTCCCACATTTGGTGCCGCAAATGCTGCGGTCCCTGTTGAGCAGAGGCGGGTGTGAGACACTTGCAAATCCCCTGCCTTGCAAGCTGGGCAGTCTCCTGGAGTTCCTGCCTTGCCAGTCGTGCTGTGAGGCTCTTTGCACACAGCTTTACCTTCTGAGGGAAGCAGCTGGGGCATGTTCCATCTGAAGCTGTACCCCTGTGAGCTGCTTGGGTTGGCAAAGCGCTGCTGTTGCGTCAGGCTGGGCTGTGCCCAGTGAGCTTCTCATGCCTGTGGCAGGAGCATCACTCAAAATAGTTCCATCTTGTGGCTTCTCTGGGGGCTTGGAGAGGTCTGTGGGTTTGTGGCTTGTTTGCATGTGCTACACGTGAGTTTCTGTCCCGTGGGTCCTGCTGAGTTGCAAGATTTGGGTGTTTGGTGGCTTTCTGGCCTGTGGCTGCTAAGCTGTGTGTGATGTTGTGCAAGTGGTTTGCATCTTGTGTGAAGCTTGCAGGCACTTTGTGGGGAGCTGGAGAGCAGGAAGGTGCTGGTTTGGTACAACCAGGGAGTCACATCCACACTGAACTATAGAACAAACCTCTCTGTATTGCAGGGGGCAGCCTGACCTGGTTACAGTGGCAGGGAGGCATTTTTGGGGTCTTGAAAGCCATGTCCAGAGGCTCCCTGTTGTGTGACAGAGGGCCATTGAGGGGCTTCACTTGGCTGATCCCTCACAGAGAGGAGAGTCCTGGATGTCCCTGGGTGCCAGAGGAGTGGGAGCTGACTTGTGCAGGATTGGAGGCTGGAGAAGCAGAGCTCTCCCCTCTTGCAATGAGGTTATGCCAGTGGTGGGGTGCACTCCTCTAGGACGGTGGCTGAGGTTTAGGTCTCCCCTAGCCTGAGCCTCCTACTTGTGGGGCCTTGATGCAGCCTGTTGCTAAAAGGGGAAGGTGATGTCCTGAAAATTCCCTTCTAGGTGACTTAAGCACTGAGGTTTTATCAACTTTTCAGCAGAGCTGGAGTCCCACTGCTGGTGAAAATTAGCCACTTGATCGCGGTTGTGGGCTCTCCCTTAGGCAGAAGTCTGTGTGCATGGGTACAGAATGGGATGTGGGGTATTGCAGGGGAGCACTGCTGTGTGCCTTGCTAGATTCCCCATTCCCCATCTCACTGAGTGTGACAGTGTCCCCCGAGGTGTGTGATGGGTTGCTGAGCCAGCCCCGAGCTGAGCTCCGCTGCCGTGTCCCCCTTGCCCGCTCTCTCCTCGGCGGCAGAGCCTTTGTCAGGCGGCCAGGGCCCCGCAGCGCGCAGCCAGCCTCCCTCCAGTGCCAGCCATGCGGTGCTCGGGTCCTGGCCCCACTCCTCGCCTCTGCCCCGGCATTTATCAGCAACCTCCCTTCCCTCCCAGCCGCCAAATTCTTTCTCTGTGCCGTCATCCTCCAGCCAGAAGCCGCCCCATCCCACTCTCTCTCCCCCCCTCCCTCCGAAACCAGCCCAGAACTGCTAGGCAAACATTTTGCCTGTTGTTATTACAGTATTCCCATCTGCATACTTAGTCATAAACCCCTTTTAATTCCAGCCTTTTTCTGGGGCGGGGTTAAGAGTTCAAACCCATCATTTTTCTTTTGGGGCTGGAGGCTTACAAAAGCAGCCCGTGGCGAGATTGTTCAGTAGGATGGGGCCGAGAGTGAGTTTAGGGAGAGGGACGGGGGGAGGGGGCTTGCACAAAGCAGTACTGGCTGTGCAGCCCCTCATCCCCAGGGAGGGCTTTGGATGATGTTTGTGTGGGGCTGGCTGGGGCAGGGGGTGCTCTCTGCCAGCCCCCCCCCCTTTTCCCTATCCAGCAGCTCCAAGCCAGAGGTGGATGGGGCTGGCCCCTTGGCGGGGAGGCGTCAAGTCATGCTGCTGCTGGTCTTGCCTCCTTTGCTGGAGTCTTTGGATAATGGAATGCCAAAAGGAGAGTTCCTGACTGTGCAAGGAGAGGAACAGCCCTGGATCTGTGCAAAGGTCTCTCCAGGAGAGCTCCCCAAGAACAGCTCGATGCTGCTGATCCTTTAGTTATGCAAAGGTTGCTGTCAGACTCCTTTGCCCAGCGCTCCATGCCTTTACTTTAAAAGGCTGTGCCCTCCTCACTTGGGGTAGTGAGGGTCCTGCTGCACACACTCCGGCTGTTGCTGTGCTCACCTCCTGCCCTGTGTAGGCATCTCCAGGCTGGATGAGCTCAGATATCTCTCCACGTCTCCCAAAAAACATTGGGGTCCATTGCTTATGAGCTTACCTGGACTTACTAGGTAGCTGTAGTAACAGTTCCCTGTTGCCTCTGGGGTGTGGCTGCTTTTAATTCCCTCTGTGGCAAGGGTTCCTAGGTGCTGGCACTTCCCAGCAGCCCAATGCTACCCCATGGTGAGGAATTCTGCCCTCCCTTAGTTTCCCTGTGACCTGGGTAAGGCAGCAGGAGGCAGAGAGCTCCTAAGGGTTGTGATTAATTCCTGTGCAAGGTTTGGTGCTTGCATCCTGCCCCTGGAGCTGCTGCTGGACCCCTAGACTGGCTGCTCACCTGGGTCTGGTGGGAGATAATCCCTCCTTCCTCTTGCCTGCTGCAGATACAACACTGCATCCCTGTGGGATGGGGTATGGACCAGTTACTGGTTTGGGGCTTGAGAGGCATTGGCATCTCCCTGTCTTTGAGCAGGACAAGGTCTTTCCCTGCCCCCCTCCAAATTAAAAGGTCTCAAGGACGAAAAGAAATGAGAATGTGCATTTGGGTTGACAGAAATGTTGTACAAATTTGTGCAGCTCAATTTCCCAACGTGTTTCAGTAAAGAAGAATCTCCTGCTTTGCTTTTGAGAAGCATTAAAAAAGATGGAGGCATCTCATATTTACATATTTGAAATTAAGCCTTTGCCTTCTTTATTAGAAGTATTTATCTGAAATTTGACTTCAGTTTTCAATTACAGATACCTTTAATGACAAATGCAGCTCTTAAGTGACGCTGTTAAAAAAAAAAGTCCTGAAAGAACAGGTATTTGGGCAATTGTGTTGGAAAGTTGCTCAAAGGCAGGAATGCAGAAACAACTTCCACTTCTCTCTCCATGTCCCACCATTCCATCTGTGCTTGTTACCCCACATGGACTATGTGACAGTTTCTCATTGTAGTTTTCCTGCCCCCTCCACTGGTTTTCTTAGATGGAAGGTTTTATCCATTACACTGTGGATATTGAACAGCCACAGGAAAATAATCTAAACAACTTATTCTGATTTTTAGTGGATCAGGTAGGAGCTTTCTTAAAAAGCACTGTGATCTTGCAGCTGTAGCCAGGTGGTAGATCCCTGGCAGGATGAGTGGTCCAAATTTGCATCTAAATTATCTTTACTGCTTGATCCCCTAAATTGCACTTCTGGGTGGGGAGATTTTAAGTTTTCTTCCCTACGTGGATGCTGAGTGGTTATGAAGCTGCTGTAGAGGGAAGGAAGCTCGTGACATGAGAAATTTGGTTTTAGCCCCCATTAATCTCGGAGGTGTTCATTCTGCTGGCCTGAACACTTAGGTCTCTTGATGTGATAAGCCTCAGCATGTGTTAGATCTGCACTTTTCTCTTTGCAAGTGCAAGGATGGAAGGGGAAAGGTCCCGCTGTGAGCCAAAGCAGCTTGTGAACCTTTCCACACGCCTGTGCCTGTGTGGGGGGCAGGAGGGGGGGCTGTGACAGCTCCTTCCAGCTTCCAGCATGCCCGGGATTGTGTGCTCGGAGCGCAGGGCTCTGCCTACCTGCCCTCAGCGTGCCTGGCAAGCCACGGCTTGCAAGGCATGGCAGGTCCTGCACACAGCCTGCCTCGCTCGCTGCAGCCTCCCCCGGCTTTGGAGGGGAGCTGGGCAGCTCACAGCCAGTCGCCCACTTCTTGGCCTTCCTTAAGGGGTGCTGCTCTTTCCCTGCTGCCACACGGAGTTTTGGGAAGCAGCTTTCCTCTCTACAAGCAGTGCTGAGCTGCTCTGGCTGCTCAGAGATACCAGAGGAGAGGCTCTGCAAGGTGCACGCAGCGTTTACTAGACCTGTTTAACAGGAAGCTTACGTCTCCAAAAAGGACTGGCTGGGCTGCCTGGTGCGGGGCAGGAGAGCGGCTCAGCCCTTGTGCAGGAGCCAAAGGAGGTGTAGGTTTGGTTTCTGGGCATGCTGTGCTGTTGAGTGATGCTGGTCAGGTCACTGTGCTCCCCTGCTGGCCTGCCTGTGCGGCAGGGACATCTGTATCTGCAGATCGTAGGGCTCTTTGATCGATTACGGCAGCTCGGGTTGTTGCAGAGGAGGGAGCCCGCCTCTTGTCCTCTGCCTGCAGCCTTGCCTTGTGCACAGAGGGTTTTTGGGCAAGAGGGGAGCACTGCTTGAGTTGGTTTTGAGTTTTCTTCAGGGAAACAGAGACCACTGATCCCAGAGGTGTTTGAGATCTTTTCTCTCTTCCACATCTCCATCCTCAAGGTAGATGCATCCTCAGGATTTGGATACTTCCAGGCGTTGCTCCCTGCAGGTGCCAGCAGGGACATTGCAACACCATGTCCTGCCTCCCACACAGAGCTGCTCCAGCAGGAGGGGAGCTGGTGCGTGGAAGGGCACTGGGGTTACGTGATCTGTATTTGAAGATTTCATTAAATCAGGATTAATTTAGAGCTGTTTCTGTGTGCAGTTTCACATTCTTCTGGAAATGGGCACCTTGCCTGTGCCAGGAATTGGAAACGTGGAGTATGCAAACTCTTCCTCTTCCATCTCCTTTTATTTGAAAATGAGAAGGCTTGTGAGATTTTTTTTTTTTCCCCCACCCTGTGCTCACCTGTGCCTTTTGCCTTTTTGCTGCCCAGTGCCTTAATTGCAGCTGAGGAAATGACGTGCCAGTACATCTTGGGAGAGGTTGGCCCTGCCACATGCCAGCCCTGGGACGTGGACGCGCCATCCTGGCTCCAGCTCCCTCCCGACCACGAGCACGTTTCCAGCGCTGCTCCTTCAAGCTCTCTCCCTCTCTCCTTAACGTGCTGCTTGTGTAATTGTTGGCTGTTTGTCCGCTAATGATTATAAATTAGCGGCCGAGTGTATAAAAAGTTAATGAAGTTCTGTTGGTGGAACCATTACGCCTTCCCAGGCTGGCACGTACAGGTCGGCCGAGCCGGTAAGAAAAGCCAGACACCGAGTCCGGCCTTTCAGGGGATCAGGTTTCAGCTCGCTTGCTCTTTCCTGCTGTGTTTTTTTTTCTTGCTGGATCGAGCCAAAGTTGAGTGCTGGGAATGCCAAAAAGGTGGCAGGTGATATTTTCTCTGCTGTGGAGTGCAAAGAATTACCACAGTACTTGGATTCCTCCTGCCATCACTTATTTCCAGCCTTCTTGTTCCATTGTCCCAAGGGTGCATCCTCTGCTTGTCTCCTTCCTGGCTATTTCAGGATAGGGGTCTGAGGATACCCTGGACTCCCCAGTTCTGGCCTATAGCACATGGGCTTCTTGGGTTGAACCCAAATATCTCAGACCCCTTGAGTTTCTGCTGCTTTGCTTCTTGAGCATCTAACCATGATGTGGCAGTAACAGCTTCTTCCATCACAGAGCTCGTGTACAAGGTGTAGGATGGGTGTTGGAGGAGATGGCATGATCATACAGGTATAAATCTACCTGCTGTAAACCGCCCACCCCCTTAGTTTTTTATCTCAACACTCAGAACTTGGCAGGACTTTAAGTGTGTGCCCTGGCATTTCTCTGGGTGGAGGCAGACTTGGCATAGGGCTTGATAAAATAAGCCGAGTGGCTTAGGGAAAAAAGTGCTGATAAAAAAAGAAGGCATCCTCCTTGCTGTGGTGAGATTTTTCAGAGGTGTCTCTTGGTCTCTGGCACCCTTTCTCTGAAAGAGCTGTGGAAACTTGGCAGTAAGGCTGTCTTGTGTCATCCTCATGAAAATTCAGTTGAATTGGGAGCAGATACTCGTCTGCTCGGTAGGTCTCCGAGGAGCCCGCACAACATTTTGGCAGCCAAACCCTGGAGAGTGGCTGCCAGCCCCATGGAGCTGCAGGAGAGGGGTCCCCTCTGGTCATTCCTCTGTGGAACTGTTTCTGAGCAGTGGCTGCTGTGGAGTGGGAACAGGGGGAAAATGCAGCTCGTGTAGCTCCTTGGAGACAGAACAAGGTCTGCAGGGTCAGAGAGACTGAGATCCTGCAGTGGATGCATGACCTGTGGTGTGGCCATGCCATGTGGTGCCTGAGTGCCTTGGAGAAAGTGCCATCTTTTCTGCCAGACTCTGTTTTTTCCCAGATGAGATGATCTGTGCTCTTGTGGTGCTCAAAGTGTGAACACCAGTCTCCTGGCCTTCTTCCAGGCTGAATGATCGCTTTCAGCATCCCTTATTTTTCCCCTGCTGGGCTGTGCTCAGCAGGGCTCCTTCCCGGGCCTGGTGGGTTTCCCTCCTTCTTCTCCCAAGGAATGGAGAAGGTTGCAAGGGTGCTGGAAGGATGGCAGGAGGAACATGAGCCTTGCCAGACCTCCAAGGGGTGTTTTGGGGTGGGCTGCAGCCACTGGCCAAGCTGCCAGTGTGGATAGCCAGCACAGGGCTGGGAAGAAGCTCCTTGCAGTCAGCAGGAGCCTTCCCTTTGACTTGGCTGGGGCTCAGATAGGCTCCTGGATTTTGGGAAGGACTCAGTGAACCTCTGTGTCCAGCTGCTGGCGTGGGGATTAGTGGCAGGAGGCGTGGGTGAAATCTGGAGCCGAGAGCGGTGTGGCAGCAGCCCGGTGGCCTTGGGCACGTGGTGGGGATTAGGGGCCGGAGTCCTCCCTGCCGGCTGCATCCCTGCTGCTGGCTGGCTCTTTGGGGCTGGGCTGGGGGTTTTGGGGTCTGCACATCCCTCTCTCAGCAGAGGAGACCCATGGATTTGGTTGGAAAATGCTCCTCCCGTGGACAAGACAACAGGCGGGAGCTGCTGCTTGTTGCTGGGGAGGTGCCAGTGGTGAGGAGGGGTGACTGGAGAGCCCCCAGCCCCTGCTGCCAGGGCTGATGCCTGCCTCTGCCCAGGGCTGGTTTTCCGGGGCGCAGGCATTCCAGGAATTTGTAAGGAATTAGGGAGCGGGTGGGGAAGAGCGGGAAGACTCCTGCAACATGAACCATCTGGCCTCTTCAGTCTCTGCGCGCGGCAGTGTCTGGGATAAAGGAACTGATCGAAACCAGACATTGTTTGAGACAATAAAACCGTATTACACGTTAATGAGAAAATACATCGGAGAGCCGAGGGCCTGGGGCAAGCTGGGTGTTCTCCTCCCTCTCCCCTCGACCCGTGCGTGGCCTGGTGCTGTGCTGCCCACGGGCAGTGGCAGCTCCTTTTCCTCTGCCGTGGGGTTGCTCAGCAAGCCAGGCGCTGCAAGCGGGCAGGGTTTAGGCAAGGCAGGCTTGGCTGGGGTACATTGTCCTGTGTCCCTGTCTTGGAGGGGAAAGCACCATCCCAGCAGGAAGGCAGAAAGCAACCCTGCAGGTGCAGGGTCCTGGGGGCCTCCATTTGCACCTCCTTCACTCCCATTTGCCTCAGGCTCCTGCAGTTTTTCTCTCGCAGTAAATGGGGTGGATTAGGGCTTGTTCCCTGGCTGTGGGGTGAGTGGCACAGCCTGCTTCCCATCTGCCTGGCCCTGCATTCCCTGAGTGCTGTAGGAGAGCCCCACAGCCTGTGCCTGGCCCTGCTGCACTGACAGGCTCGGGGAGCCTGGTGCTGTGCTGGTTATTGGATCCTGCAGGCCCTGATTTCCTTCCCATTCTTCAACTCCTGCCTTTTCCTGTGGGGTGGGCAGACGCTCTCTGCCTCGGGATGTGGGGGCTTGCTTCAGTGTCCATGGCTTGGCAGAACCCTTGTGGGGTTCCCTTCTCACCCTTCAGATCCCGTGCTCCCTCTGTTTTTCCATGCAGGAGCTGGGTGTGGGTCTCTGCTTGTCCTGTGCTCCACATCCCCTCCTGTGAGGGAGTTAGGTACCCTTAGGAAGAAAGCCAGGATGGATCCTCACCTGGAGGAAGCTATTGACTCATGCTGGCTTAAAATCAGGCTTTAGTGATACAGTGGCTGGGCTTTCAGCCTTCTTGTCACACTTTTTTTTTTTTTAATCCTAATAATGACCAAAATTTATAAGTAAGGGGGAAGCAAGAGTTTTGAAGGTGGGGATGGAGAAGCAGAGGGGTTGTGGGGGGTGACATGTCTGGAGTCTGCACCTCCCAGCCGAAACATTTTTGGAGATCTTTCTTCACCTCAGGCAGGAGCGGGAAGCTGATGGTCCATGACAAAGGCCCCTTTTCTTCTCAGGGCTGGTGTTTTCATAGTGTTGGGTTACATCCCCCTCACTTTGGGGGTGGGCAGGAAGGGGGCATTGATAGATCCTGACACAGCTACATGATGTAATGTTATTTTTTCGGTACCAAAACGAGGCAATTTTTCACTCAACGTCAGCAGAATTTATGTCAAACTCTGCTGGAGGGAGGGAGCCCAGGCTGGGGGTACAGGATGGGGTGTCTGACCCAACCCTGCACCTCCACACCCCCTCTAGCCCTGCCACAAACACCACTGCAGAGGTAACAAGAACATCACCCCCAGACTTTTCCCCACTCCCCCTACCCCTCGCCTCGTGCTTGAGCTGAAATATTTTAATTAAAACGGATTCTGTTGGGAGCGTGGAGCCAGGGAAGCCCGCTGCAGACCCTGCTTTTGGTCACTGGGCCCTCAACATCTGTTTCCTATTGAAAGCTCCTTTGGAAAGGAGAGCTGGCCCCTCCTCCCATCCCCAGATTCAGTCCCTTCGGAGACCAGCATGCAGCCCAGCTTTCTAAGGGTTTGTCCCCCTCCCAGCCTTCTTTCAGCCTAGCTTAGCTAAAGTTTTGCTTAAATAAAAATAAACAAGCAGAGTTGATTGCAGGCAGCAGGGAGGCTCATGTCCTGTTGCATGTGTGAAGTGTTATCGAGGTGATCCCCCCCAGTGTTGCTGGGGGTGAAGATGGGGTCTCCACACTCACCCAGCAGGGAGGGAGAAAAATCAGTAGCTTTGATGCTGGGGGGCTGAAAAAGTAGGGTTGGTTGTGGGGAGGGGAAAAGCTATTTGTGTCCTATGAACAAGAGCTCTGCCTGTTCCGATGATGCCACTGGTGTGAGCATTTTTGCTTGTTGATGTGGTGCTTGCCCTGGCCATGGTTTGCATTTTGGGCATCAGTTAAACTTTGTTTGCCCTTTCCTGCTGAGATGGTCCCAAGATGTGGGGAGTTCTGGAGCAGCTGTGGTCTGGGTGGGAAGATGTTAGGAAAAACCACCCCAAGTGGGTACAGTGGTTGTTCTTGGGCCCTGCTGGGGTGAGGTCTTCTGTTCCTCAGGACCATCACTGCAGTCTTCCACCATGTGTTAAAATTGTTGGTGTTTTGGGAGAGGCAGTTCCTATGGAGAAATGTGCCTGTGTGGATTGTGGGGAAACTGGTGCATATAGGGGAGGGAGCACTTGGACCCCCATATGTAGGAACATGATGTGATATCAGTGACCATCTGGTTTGGCCCATGCATGGCTTGGAAAAGGCAGAGCATGGACTGCCTTATGCTGAACTGTCTGGGGAAGGCTGAGGCTATGTCAGGCAGTGTTCTGCTCAACAGCCTGGTGAGATCTGGTGGACTTGGTGCAGCACAAGAAGGAAGAGAAGTCACCAAGGCTTTTCCAGAGCTCCAGCAGAGATGGTCATGGGTCTGTAACTTCCCTGGGATGGTTGCATGATGGATATACTGGTAAAGGCACTCTGCAGGGGATGGCAAGTGAAATGGGTGTAGGATTTGAATGGATTTGTTGATGTTGAGGCTATTTGCTTTAGTTATTTTTATTTTATGGCTGGCCAGTTTGTAGTCTGGATCCTCTTCTCCCTTACCCCCCTTCAATCTCTCAAGCAAAAACAGCCTGGGCTGGGGCCTGTGGGAGCTGTCAAGGCAAGGCCTGTCTGGAGGAGCTGCACCCCTTGTGAGACAGTGCCATGTCCCTGGCGTGGCTGGGATGGAGTTCAGCAGAGGGACAGGAGATGGGTGGGTCGGAGAAGGGAGGTCAGAGGACCACGATTCCGGGAAGGTCACCGCACTGCCGGCATTCGCCCTTGAAAGCCGGAGGTTGCAGGCATGTCCAGATGTGGAGAGGTCAGCCCAGCGCCCTCCTGCACAGGGAGGGAAGAGGTTCCTCCCTGGCCATTTTGGTGGAGTGCTGCCGCCATTTGGAAGCGTGGGAGTGGGGGGTAATGATGACTGGAAAACTAGAGGGGAAAAAATAGAAACCTGTAACCTGTGAGAGCTGATTCTCACCGTATTAACGGGTTTTAAAGAAGGTTGTTTCTCTTCCCTTTCCTGGAACTTTTTCCTGACCTCTTTCAAATTGAACAGCTTTATCAAATGTTAGTGGTTTTTCTTTTTGTGGTTGTTGCTTTTGGCTTGAAAGGCAGGAGGCCAACAAAAACAGTTTGTGCTGTGCTGACTACCATAACCCCCCCTCTCCCCAAAACAGCGGATGCTTTCCAGTGTCCGTGTTGGAGTGCAGTGTTCTGGTTGGGGTGGCAGGGCAGGGAGTCTGCTTGGGGCTGAACAAATACATCTGCTTGTTTAGGGAGACCTCCTGGTCCTTCTCTGGGCGGTTGCTGACCTCCTTGCAAAATGTCCAGATGTGAGTGGTACCCAGTTGTGCGGTGACTGAAGAAGGGAGATGTGGCTGAAATGATGAGATGGGCAAGCTTTAGTTCCCTGGTGCCCTTCCATCTCCCAGCACAGGTCAGGCGCCTCTAACACTCTCCCGATGGCAAAAGATGAGGCACAGACACCCTGTGACTTTCCCAGAACCATTTCCAGACACGAGTGGTAGAGAATTAAGCCCCTTCCCTAGGATTCCTGTTCCTATAGGCTACCATCCTGCACTCTTCTGCCCTGTATTTTATCTTCTTGGTGATAGTTTCCTGGCTGTGATGCTCCTCTGATATCGAGACCAGCTGCCGCGTGAAGGCGCGCGCATGTGCAGGATGCAAAGGGTTTGTGTATGAATGAGTAAAAACTTGGAAAGAGTCTTAACACTGCCTGTATCTCATGGAAGAGGAATTTTTTGATGAAGACTCACAAAATCATCCATCTTCCCCCTGTTGTTTTGCCAGTGGTGTTGCCCACGAGGATGCGTTCTGCGCGTTCCTTAGGGACCTGTGGGGGTCTCTCCAGATGAGTGCGTAAAAGCCCCCAGGCTGCCTTTGCCGAGTTTGTTTTATGTCTTTGTTCTAATGAAAGTTGTGTTCTGCTTCCCATTTCCAAGCTGTTGCTGCGGTGGTGGTGGTGGTTGCTCTCAGCAGCTGAAGAAAAGCTCTTGGTTGTTTCCTCCCCCCCCCACCTTTGCATTAACATCTGGACAAAGATAAATGCACATGCGGGCTGTTTTCACTTGCTTCGGTGTCTTCACAGCTTTAATGAAAAGATCATTTCTGCCGTGGAGGAGCAGTGGCCCGGATTGCAGCGGGGTTTTGCTCCCCACCTCTCCCCAGACAGCGAGCGAGCAGCGTGTTGGGAACAAACTCTGCAAACTTGGCGCAGGCGGGGGGAGCGTAAGTGAAAGCTAATTGGAAGCAGCCCTGACTTGCACTCTGCTGGAGCTATTTACAATATCTTTCATGCGGTGACTTATTGAGTTATTCTCTCAAAGGAAAAAAAAAAAAACCCTGCTTATTTATAGCAACGGTGGTAACCACTGATACATGAGCTGGCTTGGGCATGGAAGCATCTGTCCTGGTCAAAGCTTTGCCTGTTAATTCACATCTCTACCCTGGATGCATTGGAGCACCTCTGCAGATACTGTCCTATCTGAGTACTGGAGACCTCTCAGGCTTTTCTTTTACGTTCTTGACCAAGGTCCTGTGCTGTTGTACCATTCCAGGCTGTTATGTCCAGCACCTTTCATCTCCTGCTGTGTAATGCTGGTGGGTGGTGGTTTTCCATCCTCAGGTTAGCTGGGGTGGTTGCTCAGTGTTGTGCAGTCTGAGCTGCTAGGGTGAGGCTGGTGCTTGGCATTGCCTCAGACCACTTTTGTCTTGGGGCTGGGGAGAGGGAGGCCTTAATGCTGGTTTCAGGAGGGAGGAATATGGGTGTCTTGCACTGGATTTTGGGTGCAGGGTATCCTTGCAGGGAGCAGGGCTGGCCTGAATAGGTGTGAGGAGTGTCCTGGAGTTAGCCAGATAGGAAGGGTTCAGCTGGGGCCACAGATCTGTGCCATGGGGCTCCTGTGGACCCTGGCCACTGCTCCCATTTTACCTAGATCCTGATGGTAGTGGTTCAGGTCTGTGATCCTGACTCATCCCTCTACCTGTGCTGCATCCAGATCGTGGGAATGTTACCTTAGTCTGTGAAAGACATGAAGTGTGTGTGAAGTATTGGCCTGCCTGGAAATGCTTGTTTCACCTTCCACATCACCCTGGTTTCCCAGCAATTGGCTTCTGCCCCTGCTTCTCGCTGATCTTGTTGTTATTTTTTTTTTAAGCCTGGCACTGATGCTTTTGATGTTCCCAGCCTCCTATCTCTGCACGGCTCCTGCAGTACCAGCCCTGTGCCTTTCATTACCGCATTAACAAACTCGAGTCGTGCCTAACGAGGACGCCTCATACGTTATGCTAATGATCAAGAGACATGTTAATGATATTTTAGAAGCCTAATTAGTGGAATATATAACTATATGCAATTTGGTAATGGACTGTGACAAGAAGTTGTTAAAAGGGGGCTTGACAAATCCAGTTGCATGTGGCCTCAGACAAACAGTTGCTGAGAATAGATGAAGAGGAGCGGGGTCTCTGCATGCGTGCGGGTGCTTGCGTCTCTCTTCCCCATGCTAAGGAGTGTGTTTCTTGGCGCCTGCGCTCGTCAGCCTGACTGACACAAGCTGGTTTCTTGGCTCTAAATTTTCTATTCTGCTTCTTGAACTGACGTGACCAAAGCTTCAATTTATGGGCACAGTAATTTTCTCGCTCCATCTGTCGATATCTGCACGCATACGTATAAAATACAGTCGGTCTGTCTGCGCTGAGGGTGGCCAGAGCTGTGGTTCTTCACTACTTAGGAGGAGGCAGAGGAGTTGTCAGAGCAGATTGTGTGTGCTGAATGTCCTCTGAACATCTCAGTTAATGGCAGCTCTTCCCGAGATGGGTACACAGCCATGCTTGAGGGTACATGACTGTTGGGCCATGGGAGAGACCCACAAGTTGTGCAGGACTTGTATCAAGCAGGTCCTAAAGCATTGAAGGTGGTGAAAGCACCACCTTCAATGTGAACCTCAGCAGGAGGTGGGCTCCTTGGTTTCTCTTCCCTGAACAGTGGAGAGAGTAGTCTGGCTGTAGAAACCTCTCCATGGGCAGTGCAGATACTTCTCAGATGGTTTTGGCTGACGTGCTTTGTGCAAGCTTTGAAAGCTGCTTGCCTGGTTCAAGGCCAGTGCCGACTGTCTGGAGATCTGAAGTTCAGTCTTGGCTGGACCAAAAGTAGTTTGAACCTTTAAAAAAGCCAGTCTGGATATAGTCTTGAAGAAGTGCCAGCTGGAGGGTGTGATTTGGTGGCATCTCTGAGAACTGGTTCATGGGGTCTGTCCAGTGGGGATGTGAAAAACACAAATCTGTGTGTCGTGCTTCCCCTGTCATGGATGGGAGCAGAGACAACAGCTGGATGGCTGTTACCCATCCCATTGCAGACTTCCTGGGGTTGCACGCTGCTTCTTTGGGTGTCGGACATCTCTTCTGCTTAGCAGAAATGGAGCTGCCTTCCTGCATCCCATGGGAGAGGTGAAACCTGGTTTCTGTTCCAGCCTCTGCTCCATCACTGCCGCATGACCTGCGGCAACTTGTGTTGCTGCTGTGCTGGAGCCTCTCATGTGGCAGGGAGGTGACTGTCCTTGTCTGACAGCAATGGGGGCAAAGGGTTAACGGTATTAATTCCCATTGCTTATGAAACAGTGCCAATTATTAGATCTTATTTCATGATAGCAAGCCTAATTTTTGTCTGTCCTTAATGACTTCCCAGTTTTCCCAGCTGTATCCTGAGACCTGCACCGTTTCATTACTTTGTGCCTCTTCACATGTATGAGTTATGTACCTGCCCTAAAATCAAGACTTTAATAAGATTAAATTCCCATTAAAACTCTCACTTTCTTATTATGTGAATATATGCACTGTGCCTCTCTTTGGGAGGAGGCGCTGAACTGAAGGGACAGGGAAGGACGTGCGTGGCCTTTCAGAGAGTTTCCAAGTGGAGGGCTGGGTGAGAGGAGTGGGATCACTTGGATCTGCTCTGAGTGGAGGCGTGCTCCCATCCCAGGTGTCTGTCTGGTCTGTGGTCTGGGGGACACTGCCTGTTCCATCCAGGAGCACAGATGAATCTGTGATGGGAATCTGACCCCAGAGCAGCTTACTGCCAGTGAGGCTGCCTGAAACATTTGAATCAAGAATTCGCAGCTGCTTTGAAGCTCAGAAAACTTTCATCCTGTTGATTTTTCTCCTCCCTTTGAAATACATCTTTTCAAAAAGATGTTAAATTTCTTTTACTTATTTGGTTTCTTTTCCCCCTGCTAATAACTAAATTATAATGAGGCTCCCAGTGGGATTTAAAAATATTAAGGAAAAAAAAAACCCACATAAAAACCCCTGCAGAAATTATTCCCCCCCTTTTTTTCTTTCCAGTGCAATCCGTTCTGCATAATAGCTCTTTGTCTCGCTGGCAGATAGGCACGGGGGAGGCCAGGAGCTGCGGCGACGCAGCGGTGGCGTGCAGAAGAGTTCCGTGCCATCCTCGGCCAAATGGCACAAAGTTCCCTTTGGGGGGACAGTGCAAACTCTGCACCGGGGGGGTTTTGTGCCCCGGTACCCCCCTGCCTAGTCTGTGCTGAGGCTCAATGAGCTCACCTCGCCCAACATTCCTGCCACGAGACAGGTATAATAAAGCAGGAGAATCTTTACACTCCGCGATTTCATTCCACGGATCAAAGATCAAAGCAGAGGAATACACAGTGACCATAAAATTAACTGCTTTTTCAATTTTACAATGCTTTCGGTGATAAAGAATCATATAAATTTAATATTAATTAAACACTTAGCTTTTAACCTCCTCCTGCATCTACTTTTGGCTCCTTGTTGGGGAAAAATTAATTGGGCATCTTAAATCTTATGTTACTAAATGCTTTGACAGGGGGTTTCAAAAGCACTTAGAACTCGAGCAAAATGTATTTGCTCAATTCGTCCTTCCACTCACCTAATTGAAAATCTTAGAGGGGGAAGGGAGGGGGCAGGGAAGAAGAAAGGGAAAAAGTACCATTTTATGGGTTTGTTTCTTGAAAGGCAAAAAAAAAGGAGGGGGGAAGGAGAAAGGCATAACTTATAGCTGCTCTTACGTTCTTGGCTTTAATTCAATCCCCGTCACACTTAACACCTTGCAAAATGGAAGCCATTGATCTCCTATTGCAGATGGCCTATTGATCGGGAGCTGCTGCTCGCTCCCGTGCCTTCCTTCCCTCCATCCCCAAATTCTCCTCTGCAGAAACCTCTCCCTGTGGCACATGGGTCGTGTGGGTAAGACATAAACACGAGTCCGTGCCTCTCCCTGCCGTGTGGGAATGTGTATGATCAGCTCCCAACCATCGCAACACATCTGCCTTTGGGGGAGAGCCCAGCAAGTGGCTTTTTAGTGGCAAACGGCAGCACTTCATGAATGTGTGAGGAATGAATTGCAAAATACTACCCTCACGATCCAAACCGGAAAGATTCAGTGGGAGGAAAGCCCTTGGAAGTCAGTAATGTTGCACAAGACCTGAGGAGCACAGTGGAGAGCAAATTAGATGTGTTACTTGCAGTGTGGTTTGGCAAAAAGGGTAGCAGTGGGCTTTCTGGGCTGCAAAGGCCACACTTGATAGAGCACGAGAGATCTTAGTTCCTTTTCCTTACTGGGTATGGCATGTGTCTCCAGGCATCTTACTAATGCAATGATACTGGTGAAATGAAGGGAGTTTTAAGAACTCCAGATGTATGGAATCAGAGCTAGGAAGTTACAGAGAGCAATTCGCCCTTGGTGGTGGAGCCTCATTAATTTCTATGGCGGAGCAGGAGACCCACCAGCAGCCACTCTCCAAGGGGATGTTAGGTGTTTGTATATGGTAGGAAACACCTGAATCGAGAGAAACCAAGAAAATCAGTTAATGAGCAACAGGATGTTGAGTAGAAGCTTGTTGGATGAATGATGCTTTACCTGTTTGTACTGATTCTTTGCACAGCACCAGAGTTTAATAGGATTATTTGTGAAACAAAAGAGTAGCAGCAACAGAAGACCTTCTACAGGAATCTCTCTCATGTTCTTGGCTGCAGATTACGGAGAGTCTCTGAGTGCACATCCATGGAACTGCACAAGCATGATACAGTAGTTGGTACTCTATTTGGGATTCTCCATCTGAGTTTGAACCCAAAACTCCCCGTTGATTTTGGGGATGCTTAAAGAATTTTTTTTCCAAAAATGAACCCCCCCTCTTGCCAAGTTCAAGAGCAAATATTGCTGCTTTACTTCTCCCTGGATGAACTTGATGGGGTGTCAGATGGTGAGGAATTATTGAATGAGTAATATAGACCTACCCCTGGACTAGGAACTGGGTGGTGAAATTCTGGATGGACAAAGAATGAATTGAAAAATGGGGCCAGAAACAGGGTCTGGGGTCTGAGTAGAATTGCAGGGGATTATACTGTGGGGGGCAGAAGCTGTGAGGGGCTGGAGATATTTTGCAGCATGCTGTGTGGTTGGCTCTGTTCTACGTAGTTCCTCTCCTGTGTCAAGATCCCATTTGCTGGCAAGGTTCATTTTAAACTGGGGAGATGGAGGGAAGCAGAATAACCTGGTGCAGATCACCATGGACATATCCCAAGAGGATAGTCTGTTGGTTTATTTTTTCTCTCTCTCTTTTCTTTTTTTTATTGTTCCTAGATTTCTTCGAGCATTTCCCCATCCCATTCTTGGCTGGTTGTACATTTTTAAGAGGGGATCTCATGCTTGATGCTGAGAACCATGTGGTCCAGCAGAGCAATTTAAGGACTCATCATTTAAAGTGAGCAAGGCTTTTCACTGGAGGCTTGCAGCCTCTGTATCTGGCAGCGTTTGGATAACAAGGTAGGGCCAACAGGATCTCTCCTCTTCCTCTTTAGGCTGTTGGAAAAGCCACCACAGTCATGGCACTTGTTCTTTGTGGCCAAGCAGTGCCCTCTTGCCTCTTTCCCAGGCCATACACCTTGGAGAACAGGAACTGCACCTCATTCCCGTGCTGGCTCCCTCAGTTTAGCCCTGGGAGAATGAGCTGTGATGTGTGTGTGGACTTTACCTGACGGGGTCTTGCCCTTTACTCGTGAGTGAAAGGGCTGGCACTCGGACTCAGTGTTTTGATGGATTGATTTACTCGAAAAAATGTCTTGGGTTAGATGGAAGGCATTAGTGGAGGACTGGGAAGTGTAGATGCTGCAGTGACTCCATGTGAGCCTCACAAAAGGTGTTTGGGAGGGATAAGGGACATTCCCATCTTGAGGTATGTAGACAAATCCGAGGCTCTGTGTATTTGGGATGTGGGACTCAGTCCTTACTTGCAGACTGATTGTTGGTCTGTTTAATAAACACGTTGCAACTTGGCACGTGTTTTCAAATAGGACTAGATGAAGAATGTGCCAAAGACACCTCTGAACTTTGATGCTAAGCATCCCTGTCACCAGGGGCCCTTGCTTGCTTTTGTCTTCACCCTAAAAACTACCAGTGCTGGGCTGGAGGCTGCAGTTGCTTAAATAAAAGGCTTAGGTTACCCCAGCTCTCTGTATGCAGCTGTGGAAATGCTTTGATACAGCTTATCCTCCAGGATCCATAAGAAAAGTCATTGAGAAACAGCATTGCTCCAACGGGGCTTTTCTAAGTAGTCCTTTGTGCTTCGGAGTGTAAGATAACATTAAGGGGAGAACACGGAGCAGTGCTCGCCCGCTGTCCCCATCAGCAGCAACACTGAATGCAGGAAAGTGCTGCTGGCCCTGCTTGCTTCCCTCTCCCCAAAAGCTACAGTTTTAAAGGTTCCCATGTCTTTAGGATTGCTGGCAGCAGAGAGTGGTCTCCTGGATTAGAGGTGACCTCAGGGCATGCGTGAATACCTTGCTGTAACCTGCTGTGGCATAGAACCTGAAAGAACCTGGCATGATGGCACAGCTTGTGTGGGAGCTTTGCAATGGTCAGAGAGGCAATGCTGGAAAGGAGATGGGGGCAAAATACTGTGAGGGATTGACAGTGAGCTTAAATCAGGCTATTCCTGCTGGTGCTGGAGCTCTACCCATTTATACTATCTGGGACTCATCTTGTTTTTCTGCCACGTGGCCGCAGCTGCATGTGGGGCATCAAGTGCAGAACTGCTGGGTTTGGCTTGTGTTTAAACCCCTTTGGTAATGTTCCTGGATTTCCCAAGACTTGCTCTTTGGAGAAGCTGCATTCCTAGCCAGCTTTGAAAAGGAGATTTGGGGTCTTGAACAGCTCAACTGCTTTAAAAAATGTTGGTGTTTCTTCAGGATCTTAATTCCTGATCACAGGTGTGCAGAGTGTGTGCCTACAGTGTGCCTATGTGCACGTGCAGCCTGTGGTGGATGTAACTCAAGCCTTGTCAAAATGATTTCATGCTTTAACAAAACTTTGACTAATTTGGAATTTGGTAAGAAGAGGAAACATTTCAACTTTGGTTGGCGCCTGAGGCAAAGCAACTTTGGGTGGTGGATTGCTGCGGTGCCAAAGAGGCTGTGAGCAGCATGGAGGTGTTCAGGGCATGTATGCAAATGGAAAAAATGAAGACTGCAGTAAGGTTTATTAAAAAAATCCAAACCTTTGGAGTTCAGCAGGAGCAAGACATAGACCAAACCTAAACCTTCTCATCCTGTTGATCCCATGGCATGCAGTGCTTGGGACAAGTGTTTGAAAAGATGTCATGGATCACCCTCGCCTATACCTTGGATGGGAGCCTGCCATCCTGGCAAGGCACTCCTGGCTGAGCATATCCCCAGACATTTTCATTTTGGGGGGCTGTAATGAGCCCTCACATGTTGAATTTCTGCCTCCTGTGTTCAGGCTCTCATCAGTGCAGCGCAGCAAGGGCCTGAAGGCAGCTACAGCTCAGCACCGGTCACTTTGCCAGTGCTGGCAGGAGGAAGAAAGTGTTTGAATTTGGGTCAGTCACTCACCAGTGCTCCTCAGGGATTCTCTGGTTTCTGTTCATACAAGAGTGGGATTGCCCAGTTGTGTTCAGAAAGGCTTGAGAAACGTGCAGGAGTTCTTGTTACCTGCTCCAGCCATGGAAAATTAACTCTGAGCATGCATTTTGCTCTGGGGAACTTTGCAGTCTTTTGCTGTTAATTCATGGTATTTTTTAGCTAGCTTCCCCCTCTAGTCTCTTTTCCATAAAAGTAAGTAACAGAAAAAAAGGCAGGCAGTGGAGAGTAGAGGAGAAAGTGGCTGCAAAAAGGCTGATCCACCAGCAAGGGGCATAAACCTGTTTGTCAAGCCCTCAGTCCTGCTGAGAGCTGGAATGGGCTGTTCAGCCCTCAAAGGGGGGTTGAACCCACCCTTGCCGGGGCTGCCCTGCCCCTTGGCTGTTCTGCATTTCCATCCCCATCCACCCGAGGCCCATTTTGCCATGGCCCCAGCACGTGCAGCATCATGTCTCTCTTGTATTCCCATGCCTTTGTAGGGTGTAAAAAGCTCTGTTCTGTGACCAGGCACATGGAGAGGAAGGAGACCCTGCCCCATGGGCAGCTCATGGGGACATCATCTGGCCTCCCCTGTCCTCTTCTTGCCCACCACCCCCCCCCCTCCTGCCATCGGAAGGAGGGAAAGAAAAGGAGAAACAACCATATGAAAAAAATGTTAATTTATTAATCACGGAATATATAGCAGTTCATCTGAAATGCTGTTGCTATGCCAACACCCTGGGAGTTTATTTTCTTAATCCAGGAGCGAAGCGTTTGGTCCCCCGCTCTCCTGCTGAGCTATTTGAATATGTTGCTGCTGCCGCCATATCTGTTTAAAAGGAAGAAGGAGGGAAAAAAGGAGGAAAAAAAAAATAAAGTAGGCTAAACCACCAAAGCAGTCAGATGCAAAGCAGTAAGAAGCCTTTCTCAGTACGACTTAGTAAAAATGACACAAATTAATATACTCTACTTAAACCAGACCAAGATTAATGCTTCTCTTTCAGAGCAGCTTAGTCCAACTGTCACTCGACAAGCGTTCGTCGGACAAAATCAACACTAATCAACATTTATTCCTCTCTTGCCCTTGGGTCTGAGGAGCGTAGAGCGGGCTGCGCCATTCTCCAGCTCGTCTCGCCACGCTTTTCACCCTCCATCCAGCTTCGCCATATATCACCCTTCCTCTCTGTGCTTCTGCTTGTACGGATCCACACGCTCAGCTATCAGGCTACATTAGAGGCATGATAGATTTTCTGTTTTAATTTACATCTATTATATTACAACATAACAGATCTTGATTCAGTGGAGAGCGGTGTCTCCTATAGCCAGACTCTTTGGGAAGGTTTCTGCATGAACTTTTTAAGGCCGGTTGCAAAGTGGCTTCAGGTGGACTCTTCTTCCTCTTCTCACTTGTGAGTGCTGAGCAAAGGTGCACCCTGCTCAGGAAAACCTGTGGCTGTGTTGGCTGGCTTGTCATGTTGCTGGGAGGTGATGGCTTTGGAGGGGACAGGCAGTTGAGCACTGGATCCTCCTTCTTCTATGAGCTGGCTGCCAGGCTGCTTTGTAACTGAAGCCTGGAGGAGCTCTTGCTGATGCCCTGTGCCACAGACCCCCTAATGGGGTGGAGGAGAAGAGGCTTGAACCCAGCTGTTGATGTTGGGAGAATAAGGTCGCAGCATACCCATAGGGCATCCTCCCATTTCCTGTGCAGGGATGCTGAAGCTGTGAGTGTCTGGCACACGTAGGGTGGAAGGGTTTTGTGACGATTCATGGCTCATTTCTGGTCACCGAGGTACTACTTCCTGCCATCCTTTTGGAGCAGGGAAAGGACAGGTCTGACCTGAAGTCTGGCTGATTTCTCAAGATGTTGGTGCGGTAATGCTCCAGCTGGCTTTGCTGTTGAGCATTACATTTGTCTTCTCTGGTTGTCTGGAGGGTCAGTGGGGAAGAGAAAAAGGCAGAAGAGTGGAAGAAACTGGAGCCCGTTGCATTCATTTCCTCTCCGATGAGCGGAAAACCGGTGAAGGTCATGGTGTTGCTGTGCCCAGCTCAATGTGATTTTGAAGAGCTCTTCCTGTTCTTGCAGCACTGGGTTATAAAAATGGGAGGAGGGGAATCCCTCCTCCACCTTCCCATTTCTGCACTTTGTGTTCAATGCTTTTTTTCCCCCCTGATTTGTCTCATAGAGCACTCATTTGGGGTTTGGGTGGTCTATATTTGACTTTTTTCCAGGCTCACACAGCCATAAGCTTGGGTAAGACTTTGTCTTACTGTCACCTAGATGGGAGTGTGTAAGGTTTCTGGGCAGACTAAAATCAAGGTGGTTCTTGCTCTCCTTAGTAACCTCTTCTTCAGGTTGTGTGTGAGTGAAAGTCCATCTGGGCAGGTGGTAGACTCACCGTTCCAGTGGATGTCTAATAACAGTTTAAAATACCCATCAAGGATGCTCCTGTTACAGTGGTAGATAAAGAATCATTCTGCAGATGTCTGCCCCAGCCCTTCCACTGCTGATTTGGGGTGTGAGGGGTCAGTGTGATGTTGAGCCTCCCGGTAAGTTGATGCCGATGTGGTTTCCATCCATTCTGCTCCTGCCAGTTCTGGGTAACGTGCTGGGATTGCCCTTTATTTGGATGGTGTTACAGGTAATCCTGAGTCTACAGGTTACTCTTTTGGATTCATTGTCTGAGGGTCCAGTGCATAATATCTTGATTGCTATGGCTGAGCTTGCCTCCATAGCATGCTGTGGATGATGGATCAACAGTCTGAGGGATGGGATCCATTTAGGAAGTTGCCGTCAATCTCCCAAATCAAGGCAGAGCTCCAGGATCTTGCCGGGAATTCCGTGTTCCTCTTCTGCTGTAGGTCCCTTATGCCCTGTTGCTACAGTCCAGTTTGAAAGTTGTGATTTCTCCTTTTTCCCTGGGAGCACTTAGGTCTGTGCAGGCTGTGACACAGAGGCTTCTGCTGCTCTATTCTGCCCTCATGGCACCAAGCACAGGCTGCTGGCTGGCAGAGCACTGGAGCACGCTCCCTCCCAGCCTGTCTGGGTTCAAGGCTGGGCTCAGGGAGCTGGTGGGATCTCCCTCTGCCTTTTCCCCTCTCTCTCTCTGTGCTGGTGTGAATGAAGATTTGATTAATGCGGGCACTTTAGCACAAGTGCCATTTTCCAGGCTGTAGCTCTTGGCACAGGGAGCGCTGCCGGACCGGAGCAGAGGAGAGCTGCAGGCAGCATCTGCGCGCGCCGGGCGCTTTACGGCGTGCCTGGAGAGGAGTGCCCTGCTCCCCTCCCTGCTCCTCATTGCTGAGCAGTAAAGTAAATGGTGCTTGGTATAACTTTGCACTTACAGGACTGCAACTTAATTTAAAAACAGCCCCAAACTCCAAGAACAGGAGGGGGCTCTGTAGCCAGCTCGTCTCTTCAAACCCACCTCGTTAATTTTAATGGTGGGAGAAATTCTCCAGCCAGGGAGAGAGACGAGGCAGAGATGCTGAACTTGGAGTGCCAGCAGCCCTCAGGGATGGGAGGACAGCAGTAAGCCCCAGCCCGTGGGAGACTGGCCAGGGACAGACTTCTCTGTCAAGTCCTGGCTCTTCTGATGACTTCTAAATTATCCAGGCTCCCACTCCAGCTCCAAACAATGGTCTGGAGCAAGGGCATGGTGGCACCACGAGCCTGCGTGGGGGACTGCTTGCTCCAAGGCTGCTCCAGGCTGTGGGGCTTTGCCAGCTCCTTGGGGAGGTTTTGGAACAGAGATAACATGTAGGAATTAATGCTGTTTGCAAAGCACTTGGTAGATGGGAAGAGCTATAGGAGAGCTGTAATTAATAGAGGCTGGCTAATTTAATGTTCTGCCTTGACATCATCTCAGCTGATATATATGTAAAGAAAAGCACCTCCATTAGTGCTGGGGAAAATCATTCCCCTTCCAGTGCTGAGGCTAAAGCAACCAGATTTATTTCTCTTTATTGTGTCCAGGAACCGAAATCCACACATCTGAGTCTTGAAAGAGGCTGTGCCTGTGAGAGAGCAAAGCTCTGCAGAACGTTTTTGCTTTGGACAGATGCCAGGTGTCCCATGGCTAAGGTGCTGCCACTGCAGCAGCAGAGAACAGCCCAGGTCAGGGTTGGGGGAGAAGTTTGGGGCGATCATGGTCAGTGAGCTCTTAATGAAAGCTGCATGGGTCTGGAGCAAACTGGTTTTTACTGGGAACAGGGGGCAAGTTTGTTAGGGGGATGGCTCTGTGCCAGCCAGGATGGCCACGGGAGCGAGTGGTTTATTTGGGTCCTGGGGAAACTGAGGAAGAGGGCATTTCCTTGGTGGCAGCATATGAACTATCAACTGAGGGATGATGTTTCTGCTGCCCTCAGTGGGATGTCCAAGGAGATTTGGAGGCAACAGTGTGAAATGAGTGAAAGGAAACTGGTCCTGTCTGCTGTGCATGAATCATTATTGCTGCAAAACTGAAAGATTTGGGTGCTGGTTCTTTACCTTCTGGGATATCTTGTGTTAAGCCAGATCTGGGCTGTTGGGAATGCCTGATGCTGCAGTACACTTATGAGAGCTGTGGTGTTCAGTGACATATTTGTACTGCAGAAATTCTTGCTTTTGTTTTGATTGAGGATCTAGTGTAAGCTGCATCTCTTTAATCCATGCTCTCATTTACTTTGCTGCTCTGGAATGGGGTGAAGTGGAGGAAATTCCACTTTTTGCTTTTGCTTCTAACTGCTGTAAACCCTTTCTCTAGTTTTTTTGGTAGCATGCCCTGTAGCTGTGTCTCAAGAGCACTGGTCAGCACAACCCTCCCACCCTCTTCTCCCAGGGTAAACCAGAATCCATATATAGCTCTTGGAGAGGCTTTCTGTGATGCTGGCTGGTTTCTGTCCAGCTTTGGATGTGCTAGGCTCACTGGGAAGCCAGGCTATTTCCTGCACCTGAATATGGCATTGGGGCCTGCCCAAGTCTGAAGCCATTGGCCTTATATGCATAGAACAGGCAGCTTCTATATAAATGTTTTTATAAGGGTTATAAACTGTAGTGCTTTGGAGTGTGAGCCAAGATCTGCACTCTGAGCTTGGAAGAAACTTCCCTGTGAGCATCTCATCCAGAGCTCCTTCTCCATCGGGCTTGTCCTGATGGCATGTGCAAACTGGGGAGTGCCTGCGCCAGGACTGGGATGGCAGGAGCAGGCAGAGGGGATGGGGAGTCAGGGCAAGGCTTCCCCTGCTCCTGTTGGAGGCTGCTGGTGTAGGAAGCAGCCCTGAAGGAGCTGGGGTGTGAAACCAGACACCTCGCCTGGAAAGTTTGTGGGTGTCTGTGTGTGTGTGCATAGCCACGGCCCCCCAAGGGCATCAGCTCACGCAGTAAGTGACCTTCTCCCAGGTCACTGCCTGCCAGGGTCACTTGGCTGCTCAGCTGCATGTCAGGGATGCTTTTCCCTGCTGCTCAAAGAGCAAAGGAGAGATCCTGCTGGAGGAGGGGAGGGCTGGCATCCCCCACGGGCCGGCTGTGTCTGGACCTGGTCCAGAGGAGGTGTGAGAGGAGCAGGGGAAGGGGGGTGGCTGTGCAGCAATCAGACTGGTTAGTGCAGCGTTTCACGAACCTGAGCTGGCTCCCGGGGCTGCCCGTGCCTCAGTTTCCCCAAATGCAAAGCCAATGGTCTTGCAAGCCAAATCACCCGTTTTTCTTGGTGCAAAACACCATTGAGACTTGGTTGAAAAGTGCCAAGGGAGCCTGTGCAACATGTAAGCCATGAGTGATAGTCTAGATAGAAAGCCTAGTTGCCAAGGCTGACTTTTTCCTGATGGAGATGCAAAGCCACTGCTGGAGCAGGTCTCCCTGCAGGAGGCAGTCCGACCCATCTGTGTTTAATGGGGACCACACAACACGGCAGCTGGCCCCGGGCCCAGAGATATTCTTGTAACTTAATAGCACCCTGCAGAGTCAAACACTGCTGTAAAGGGGGGTACAGATTTTTTAAAAGGTATTTAGAAGCCTGGGGCTACTGAGAGGGGTCCTGTGGACTGTTTAAAAGCTGTATGCTGCCCACCTTGGTTGTCTGTCCTTTCGTATTCCCGAGCCACTGGGATCATGTTCCTCCAGTGAGTGCCTGGCTCGGGGCCGCAGGGGTAACAGGTGCTGTCCTGTGCTGGGGCCTCGCCTCCAGGCAGGGATGACTCAGCCTCAAAAGGTCTCCAAAATGAGTCCAAGTGATTGGGGAGCTTGTGGTCTAGGGTTTCTAGCACGACAGGCACTGGTTTTGAGGGTTCCACGATGGATGATTTTGTGTAAGATGGATAGGGGTCTTGGCCCTGCACAAGGTCTTCTCCACAGCAAGTGTATTGTGTGTGATCTTGGAAAAATTAGGTGATCCATGGGGGACATCACTCAAGGCCACACATTTCTCCCTTTTGGTAGAGCAGAGGAGGGGGACAAGCCTTCCTTGGCAGAGTGACCTGTGGAGAGGTTTTGACAGTGCTCTGAAGTGTGCTTGAGGTATGGAGGAGAGCTGACTCTGCCTGGTGGCCCAGCACAGCTGCTGCAGGCCATGTCCCCTGAGTGTGAAGGGGTAAGCTCTTGGGAGGAGCTGGAAGGAGATGTGCCCAGCCTGCCAGGAGGATGTGTGGAGTGCTGGGGCTGGGAGCTGCAGGGACATCCATCACCCTGCCCAGCTGGCTGCTGGAGAGGTGTCAGAAGGCAGCAGCTTTCTTTCGCCGCTGACCTGGGCTGGGGTTGAACTTCTGACCTGGAGATAAAAGCTTTTCCCCTCCCTCCCTGGCTCCTGTGCCCTTTTCCTCAAATTGCCCAGGCTTTCCAACCCACATCCTACTAGGCTTACAATGGAAAAAGATCACTTAATTGTGCTGCTGCCCTTCTGCATCCCATTCCCCTGGTACCTTCACCATGAGACCATCTGGCTCTACCAAAAGCCTACCTGCCTCCTGCTTTCCTTCCTCATCCTCTGCTTGCCACGGCTTTAGCACTCATTCCACAGAAACCTGACAGCAGATGTGGTGTGCCAAGGTGAAGAGAAAGGGGCTGGTGGTCCTTTGGCTCTGGTGGGAGCTGTTGGAGAGTGCTGGTGGACAATGTAGTTCCATGCTGTGGGGGCAACTTTGTGAAATCTGTAGAGATTTTGGCTTTCTTTGGGTCCTCAGAGCCCACAGAGCTGGACAGGCATGAAGGTGGGACAGGTCTCCGCGGGCTTCCCCTCCCTCTCCATCCTGCAGAGGGAAGAGATGAGCTGGGGAGTGAGAAACAAGGTCCATGCAAATGTGCGTTATGTCTGCCGCTAATTTTGTGATTGGAAACGCAGCAACAAAGGGAGGTGGTGCAGCATGAGGATGGTTTAACCTTGATAAAACAGTGATTTCACCAAGGATGATGTTCTCCCATCTATCTTCATCCATCAAAGCACTGCTGAAATATGCTGATGAAGCCTGTGGATAGGAGTACAGTGCAGTTAAATGGGGCGTTGCAAACTCTCTCTGTACCCCCGTGACAAGGTGGCATTACTTAGTGTCCAAATGTAGGGCTGGGAACAGCACGATCTGCTGCCTTTTGCTCCATGGGCTGGGGTGGGATGCAGCCAGGGCTGTGTCCCCTCTGTGGAGAGTCAGAGATGGCAGTGGCACCTCAGCACACGGCTTAATTTCCTCCTTTCCTTTACTGCCAAGGAGAGCCAGGAGTGCAGAAGCAATAAACAAATTCAGCTTCACTGTGAAAATGCCTTCCCCTCCCTAGCAGAGGGAGACATTCGTTCATGAGCGATACCAGGTGTGCAGGTAAGGCAGGCAATGGTCCTGTTGGCTTCAGTAGAACATTAACTGGTGGGTCTGGTCTGTGGGGGAGTCAGGAAATCCCAGGGCTTTGCTGTTTGTTCGGCTACCACGCGTTTCGCCTGCGCATGCTGTGTCGGAGGTGCAGCAATTAAGCTTTATTTATCTGGGGTTTCCCAGCTTGCCGGGTGGGAAGTGGTGCTACGTGGGTGTGAGCGCTGTGTGTGAACTTCTCCTCAAGTTTGGGGATTAGCAGCACGGGCCAAGTGCCACAGTCTTTTTTGGTCAGGTATCTGGGGGTGGTTTGCTGGCCATGTGCGAGTGTAAATGTTGATAGGTCAGTGGTAAACTGAGCCCTGTAAGCCAAGCTGCTGCTGTGCCCAATCTCTCTGGGACTATGGCCATGGACATGGCTGCAGCACTTCCAGCTTGAGTTTCAGCAGTGGTGTCCCCATGTCTGAGCTGGGTTGTGCTGGAGTGAGCCAGCATCTCCTCGCCTTGGGAAGGTGGAGCTGGCAGGGAGAGCTGTTCCATTCCTCCTACCGTGCTGCAGAGAAATAATCTGGTGCTGCTGGTGGCATGGGCCCATCCTGACTCTAGGAGGAACTGAGGGTTCAGAGTCCTCTCTGAATGCGGGCATGGCTCATCTCCAGCCATCTTCTTCTTTTGCAACTGGGTTTATCTTCCTACGTTGTGCTTTCAGGAGCTGGCAGGGTGTGAGTGCTACCTCCAGGCCTCCTTCCAGACTTGAGCTTGCAAGAAGGTAAAGCTACGTGCAGTGCTTCTGCAGTCAGCAGGGCTCTGACACCACTCCAGAGCTCTCGTCCATAAATAGCCCAGACAGGCAGATGCCTCCTCACAGACCAGACATGTGGTGAAGGCTGGAGAGCTGGCTCTGGACCTGGAGAAGGGACATGTCCATCCAGAACATCACTAAGCTGGCATAACCTGCCATGAGAGGGCAGAAAGCCTGAGCAGAGCTGCCACCCCCACTGAGGCAGTGACCAGAACAGATTTCACACTGTTGAAGTTCCCTCCATTTTTGATCTTTTGGGCATCCTGGTTTCCCTGCTCCATGCCAGCCTTGGACCATTCTTTGGGCTCTCAGTTGTTACTCAGGATGCTGCCCAGCTACACTGAGACCATCTTCAGCTTGACTACCTCCAGGTATGGGCAGCAGCAAAGACTTTGAGCACACAAGGTCTCTATCCCACCAGCAAACTCACTGCTTGTTGGTAGCTCAGACTTTGTGGTGGCCTCCCTGCTCCTCAGCCATCTCGTGAGACACTTTGGGAGTGGGAGTGATGTGCTGGTCAACTCTAAGCAAGGCTGTTTCTTCCCCTCCTCAGCCTCTTGTGTTCCCATTCTCCTATTGCTGCTTCCACTCCTGATGCTTTCGGGAGCATTTGGGGGAAAAAAAAAAGTTGACAAAAGAAATGAATTATGCATAAGGAATTAATTTCCTTGATGAATAGGGACTTACAAACTCAATTGCCATTCGCTTTCAAGGAATGCTTGGGGGAGGGGGGGGCAGAGGGAATAAAAGCAGAGGATGGAGCAGTGGCTGAGTGGCTGAGCCTGGAAGTGTTCCTGGCCTTTAAGTGGACTTTGGGAAACAGCCCTGGGTCATTTAAACCATATGATGGGTCTTGTATTCCCATCAACGTGGGGGGTTCTTTGCTGGAGTGAAAATCAGGGTGGCAAAGATGCAACAAATCTTGCAGTGCATGTGTTGGTAAGTGCCATTTTTGGTGTGGAATGGAAGGAGAAGAGGGACAGATAAGGATTTGGATATTTTAATAGATGGGGAAACTGAGTCAGGTGTGCACATGTGGCTTGTTCAGATTGGATACAGGCCAAAAGCCAATACAGGAGTGGTACTCAGTGCTCTTGTTTTCCAGAATTTTGCCTTTTTTCCCTCGTGTGCCCTTCCCTCCTGCATGCTGCTGTGTCCTGGGAGCAGAGCCAACAACTGGGAGCACTAAAAGCAGTGGAGTGAAAATGCTGTAAAAGAGCCTTCTGGAAACTTTGCCCAGCCAGAAAAACTTGCCCCCAAACCCAAGCAGAAAATTCAGATTCCTGATGGGAAGAGAGCATCTGTCAACCCAAGTGATCTGCTGGGCATTAAGCTCTTGTGCTGTGTGTCTGTGTTCATGGGAAACACAGAGGGATGGGGCAGGTCAGTGTTTTGGAGGACAGGAAACCCTGCTCTTGAGCTGAGAAGTGTTTCAGCTTGCAGAGTATCAGGGACATTGCAGGATAGTCTGACCTGGGTGTTGTGCTGGCTGATGCATTGGAGAAGTGATGGCACAACGAAGGCACCAAGAGGAGCTGTGCTGGGCCCTGAGCTAGACAGATCCTTCTAGGTCCTAAAGCTTTCCTGCCCTTTGCAACTTGCATGTTGCCCCTCAAACATGTCAGTCTCAGTAGGAATGATGTACCTGAGTACTCATGGACTTGGGATAAAGGGTTTGCAGGTGAGCAAAGTAAGGTGTTGCTGGCTGCCTGCATATTGCCAGGATCAAAGAGGGCAGTGAGTGTTGGCAGAAGCTGTGCCAGAGCCATGGATTCCTGTAGTCAGGACACCAACCCTGTGACACACTGGAGCTTGCTCCTCTCCCCCTTGGTTGCTGCTGTGATGAGCCTGGGGGATTTGTGCCATACTTGTCTCATCCTGCTCCCCACTTCCCTGTGCTGTCTGGAGGAGGGTAGCCCAGGCATAGATAGCACCCCCAGAACCCCCACCCAGTGACCAGGCACGGAGTTTGGGATCATGCAGGCCAGCTGGGAGGAGGTGTGACTGCCTGGGGAAGGGTGGTTCAATCATGGGAAGAGTGGTTTAATTGCTGCTTTTCTTTCCCATCCCCTTCTCAGCCGCCCTCCCCTTTCCCAGGCTGAGGGCAGAGGGGATCCGTGGGCAGGGGGCTTTGGAAGCTGTCGCTTTGCATTGCACGGCTGGGGAAAGGTCTCTACCTGCCTTATTTTGTCCCTTTTGCTGTCAGTGCTGACAGTGCTCATGTTTATTTCATCCTGCGTGGCGGCTGTCTCGTTTCCCTATCCTCCGATGTCATTAGCGTGCCGAGAGCGGGCCCTGCAGTGCTCAGCCTAATGAATTCCGCTGTGGCTCCTCTCTCCCCACCTCGTTACCAAAGCTCAAGGTGTCAAATTAAACCTGGCCGGGGAAAGGAGAGAGGGAACAAGGCGCAAAAGGAGGAGGGGAGGGGGAGGGTGTGTGCTGTAGGGGTTCCTTTGATTCCAGGGTTTCCCCTTTTCCCAGCTATTTTTCCTTTTAAGCTGCCTCACTTGCAGCTGGGGTTTCTCTTAGAGGTTGGATGTGTCGTCACACCAGAGGTGGTGACTTTGTCCTTGGTCCTGAGTCCTCTTCTGTGGGGGTGGGAGGAGGGATGGCCTCCTCTGCAGAGTACATGTTGGCTTTGAGCAACCTGGGCTAGTGGAAAGTGTCCCTGCCCATGGCAGAGGCTTGGAATGAGGTGATCTTTAAGGTCCCTTCCAACCAAAACCATTCTGTGATTCCTCAGCCCCTGCTCTGTCTTGTTTGCTCAGGAGACAAAGTGAGTGTCAGAGTGCTGTTTTAAAAACCAAGTGGCTGTTTCTCAGCTCCTGCTCCACCTTCTGGGCTGTGCCCTCAACTGGGATGAGTTTTGCAAGTGGCTGTAAATGAAAGCTGCCATCCCCTGTCTCTGAGAGCTGGTGAATTTGAAGTGAGCTCCTGTCTCCTTGAGAGTAGGGGTAGTAAAAGCCACATTGGCAGTGTCCCATCAGCTCTGAGGCCATGCTCTGCTGGGTCATGTTTCACTTTTCTTTAGTATTACTCATCCCTGGTTTGCCCAGTCTCTGGCACAGAAAGCTTGGGGATTCCCTGCCCTCCCTAACCAGGGAGTCCAGCCCTTTGGAGATGACTGGACCATAGAGGACACCTGGAGTGATGGCAGCCTGTCCCCAGCACCCCCCCTATCCCATCCATCTTGGCTCTCATTGATTTAAAATAGGTTTGTAATATAATTATCTCCTCGTGGATGGGCTTTCTCATTATGTCGGCTGCTTTAGCTGTGGGGAGCATATTAATATGGGATTAGTGCCACGGTGGAGCGTGTGTCAGCAGGGGCAGGGAGGGACAGCCCTCTCCACTGTGGCTGTTCCTGATGTCCCCCCAAACTGGGGTGACCACAGGCTGTGCTGAGTCTGGGCAGAGGAGCAGAGCAAGAGCCAAGGGGGACAGGGCCTTTCTAGGACCTTGGGAAGCTGGGGCCATTTTGCAACCCGGGTTTGGCTTCTCAGGGCCACTGGTGGGTGCTGCTGGGAGGATTTGGCTTGGAGAACACCAGCTTGGGTGACAGAGTGTCCCTGAGGTCCCTCCAGTGACCTCCTGCCCTGGTGCCCTCGCTGGGTGTGAGGCTGTGACAGTCTGTGGCGTTTGTTTTTGCTTTGCCTTGTTTGCTGGAAGGGGAGCACATGGTGAGAGGGAACAACAGGTTTGTCCCTCTGCATGGGATGGAGCAGTGTCACTGCCTGCCTGGGGAACCTGGATCTTGGTCCCCCAGCCTGGAGAACAGAGGAGGGACCCCAGACCTGCTCCACTGCCTACAGCAGCAAATTCTGGGGGAAAGGAATGAAAGGAAGAAGGCTCAGAGTGGGGAGAAGGTAGAAGTGTCTGTCTCTTTGTCCTCACAGCTTGCTGGACACAGGATGGTTTGAACTGATGGGCTCAGGACCCATGGCCTGGAGCTGTGGCTTGTGGCAGTGGCTTTTAACCCTGTCCAGGGCACAGCTGGGTGCGCCAGGAGGTGAGGAGCAATTTCACGTGCAATTGGAACTGCAGAGGGAGAGCGGAGGGAGGCACGATTTAATCACCTCAGCTGGCCCTGGGCCAGGACCACCAGGGTTCAAACACCTCTCCGTAGCAGGAGATGCCGGGGGAGTATTAATTGGCATAATTCATCAACCTTTTGGAGCTTCTTGGTGTGTTGTCCCTGCAGTGTCCGGGTGCTCCGGACTGGGGGGAGCATTCTGGGGAGCTTTGAGGCTGTTTTGGAAAGCAGGTGAAAGCCAGTGGGCCTGGGCAGCTCCTGAGGCCACCATGTGGTGCTTGGGGGCAGTGGAAGGTTCTCCAAAGCTGCCTGCTGGTGAGGAAGGCATTCTGGGATGGATTGGGCCGTGGCTTCTGGTACACTGGGTACTTCTTCAGCAGGTTGGTGCAGGAGGTGAATGGATCTTTCAAGCCCAGCTCAGACTCTCCCCATGCCTGTTTCTTGAGAAGGATTTGGACCAAAGATGCTGTGAAGGCCAGACAAGCCCCTCTGGCAGCACCTGGCTTGCCAGCTGCCATGTTTAGTTAGCATGGGCCTTGGAGCTCCCTGGACTGGTATGGCACTGAAGATCTGAAGAGGAGTTAAGTGATGTGAAAACTTGCAGAAGGTGCAATCTGAGATAAAGCAGAAATGTTTTCCCTGCACTGTCCTGAGGAAAAAGCAAGAGAAAAAGAAAAGCAGTCATTCAGTGTGATGCACCTCTCTGGTTAAAGCCTCAGCCACAGATAGTATGAACATGCCCCTTTCTACTGTGCAGCCAAAAGGAGTAAGTGTGGCCTAAACTGGACTCAGCGTGAGTATCAACGTGGTCTTGGAGGTATTGCCACTTTTCCTGGCCACGGGAGGCACTGAAATGCAGCCAAGTCATTTGATTTGAGTAGCTCACGTCGTGTCCTCTCAGGTGGCTGGTAATGGTGCAACTGTCTCCTCCTCCTCTGAAGACCTGGGAGAGCGAAGGCTCACGAGGTCTGAACAGCATCATTTTCAGGGAAAGCCTGAAGGTGCTGCATGGCAAATACCTGTGTGGTGTGAGTATCTCGGGATGGCTGTGCCACCAGGCTGAAGGTGGACCCAGCTGTGTGAAAGCCTGGTGGCAGCTGCTGGGGGAAGGACTGGAACAGGAGAGAGCCAGAGTGAAGTGCTCCTTTCCTGGTGTACCTCCCAAATCCCAGCAATGTCTTTGGTGATGCTCAGCAGAAATTCTCTCACCCAGCTTGGGCGGCTTTTGTTTTGCTCTGTGTGTAAACCTTCTTGTGTAGCTGGGGACAGGTCCCTCTGCACCATGCCTCAGTTTCCCCATCTGGGCAGAGGGGTTGGTATGGGTTTGCTTCTGCTCTGGAGTGCAGTGGAGACCAGTTCGGTGAAGCACTTTGAAGTCCTCTGATGAAAAGCACCAGAGAAGGACAGAGGCTTATTAATTGTTGTTGAGAATTATCTGTCAGTCCCATGTGAGGAGCTGCTGGCTGAAATTCTGCTGTCTGCTCTTCCTAGCAGAAGGTAGTGACAGTAGTGAGACAATGCGAGTGGGGCTGTCATTCTCACAGAAATCGGTCCTGAAGGCTGAAAACCTTCAGATTTCTGGGAGCAGTATGTCCAGGTTGTGAAGGGAGATGTGGCTCTGTCTTGGCACACCACTGTGAAGACTTGGCCAGCATTTCCTTTCAGGTACCAGTGGAGCCATGAAGACACAGGCCACCACAGGCTGTTGGTGGCCTTCCTCTTCTGGAATGGAGCTGCTGCCTGGGTTTTGGGTGCCTGACACTTGTGTTGACAGCAGCCCATGGGAGACTTAGACACAGGTCTGTTGGCAAAAACAGGGAGATGACACTGTGTGTGCAAAACTGATGTCTCTTTGGAAGGCTGGATTTGTGCCTGACTCAGTGACCTGATAAGCCTCTCCAGAGTGTTAAAACACAGCATTCTCTGCAGCTGTGAGACCCGTGCTGGAGCAGCAATGGAGCTCTGGACTGTCTCACCCTCTGGTTGGATTCATGCGCGTTGCAGAGTCCGCAGCGCTGCTGGATGGGCAGTTGGGGTGGGAGCTGCAGGTGCTGTGTCTGCATTGGTGCTGCTGCCCAATGAACCTGTCCCTTACATCTTGGGGAAGGAGGCACAGACTCCTCTTGGAGAGCCGTGGAGGAGGTTGCGGGGGGACAGCAGGCCCTTCTTCCAGCTCATCGTCACCTCTGTGCTTTCACCCTATTGAAAGGCTTAATCATCATCTTGGCCTGCAAGGTCTGACCTTTCTGGTGGGGTGGATTGTCCTCCTCAGCCCAGAGGGAATTTGGAGTTGGGAACTTGACTGTTGCAGGTGATGTGTCCCATAGTTTGGAAGCAGGGAGATCTTCATGCTCAGAAGCTGAGGCAGACAGGGAAGAGCAGAAGTATGCCCTGGTGGCAAACCTTGCTAGGACAACACAGCCCCTGGCAGTGAAGGCCTTGGAGAACTGGGTGACCTCCAACAAGATGTGTGGGTGAGCACTGTTGATCAGAGCCTGGGCCGTCCCCCTGGCTCTGCTGAAGCACCAGCTTCCTCCCTGGTTGTGGCGGTGCTGATGTGCATTCCTGTCCACCCACTCCAGACACTTCTGCTGCAGACTGGGATCTCCTAAACCTGTCTCCTCCTTGGGATCTCTCTCCTTTCCCCATCCCTGTCCCATGCTTTCACACCCTGCCATGACACTGAACATCTTTCTCGTGGACGAATTTGGCAGTGCCAGGCCCAGCTTTCTTGCCAGTGTGGCAACAGACACGGCTCTCAGCTTGTTAGACTGAAAGAATGTGCCGTTTTAATTAATGATATGTAAATATCCTTGAATGGGCCGCATTTGCATATTAAGAGAGATTTGCGGAATCTGCGGAGTAATATATTTTAATTAAGGATTAATTAAAAATAATGGGAATTTCATTTCGCCTGGCAGAATCTGTTTAGATCTTCGCACACGTCTGCTCGGGAGCCCGGCCGGCGCGCGCCGCCGGTGCCGCGGTCCGCAGCTGGGGCTGGCCAGCGGT
>VYZP01059041.1:270326-285518 GCA_013400635.1 Hypocryptadius cinnamomeus
GGTGCCGCGCCGCTCCTCGCCGCGCCCCGGCACCGCTGGCACGGCCGATGGCCGGGCCCCTCGGCCGCACGGCCGGGCTGCGGCTTTTGGGGCTGTTTTCTGATATTCTTTATGGCAAAATAAGCAAATGGCTGTGAGACACGGAACACTAGTTGTGTTGGCAATTATGTTAATAGCATGCTATTAGGCTATGATTCTATATGAGCAATTGGGGAGAAGAAATGCCTTACTGAGAGAGAATGATACAACAGACGTCTGTCTTATTGATATAGCTCCAGAGGAGCTTTCTGCGTAATTACACTCGGCCACTTTTCGGAGGTGGGAGAGAGGCTGTGGCCACAGGGTGGAGGGGAGAATGGCACCCTGCATGTGCCCATATCTGAGGCAGAGATGCGTTGGGATGCCCTCATGATGCTTCCAGGAGGGATTTGTTACCCAGCTGCAGTGGGCTGGGTGTCCGAGTGTCCAGTGGGCTGCTTGGTGTTTTGCTCTGGATGGTCTTGCAGAAAGGATTTGTCCTGCATCAGTGGCCAAAGGGTCACAGGGGAGCTCTGGGGACCTTGGCTGGGCACTACAGCTTGGTTGTTTTGGTGCCTCAGGTTTTAGCTTTTTTATTTTTCAGGTTCTGTGCTGCTTTAGTGCATAGTTCTGGGCTTCATGTTAGGGGATGGTGAGCTCTCTTCAGAGAGTAGAGAGACAAAACAATTCCTTCTCTAGCTGGGACCAAGGACAGCTGATGCAGATCTCAGGCCCAAGAGCATAAAAAACGTGAACTGAAGAGAGAAAAACAAGAAGGATGGGACTTCGTGGACTAAAGCTGGAATTGGACAATTGTGCTGCCCAAGGTGGATCTATTGAGGCCTCCTAATAAATACCTACTTTATTCTTTAGCTCCATCTAGTCTCGGTTCTAGGTCAGCCTTCACAAAGCATCAGTTTGAGCCATGGTGGTGGGGAGCATCAATGGGGAACCTCGTGGCTTCTTTGGGAAAGTTGTTTGCCAAGCCAGGCCGACAGATAGGTGGCTGTGGTGGGACTGGTGAGGAGCCGGGTGGTTCTTGAGGGCTTGAGGTGGGTGGGGAGCAGCAGGAGAGAGCAGGGAAGGGCTTGGGTGCTGCTCCCTCCATCCCACACGCCTTTTCCCGGCGCTAAGCCGGCTGCAGCATATCGAATGCAAATGGAGAAAATGCAGTTTGTGGTAAGTGTCCGCTAATAAATAACCTCCGAGTCTTCTCCCTATCAGCCGGTGACATCCTGCATTTCTCTTCCCCGCCGCACCAGCCCAAGACATTTAATGATGTGGTGCTCCTTACGGGATGTGCCGCCCATGCTAAATACCTCCAGCCTTCACAAAATGGTGGGCAGGGAGCCCGGCCCGGCCCGCGCCGCTCCCCCGCCGCCCCGGGCACAGAGGTCAGCGGTGCCGGCCCCACAGCCCCTCCTGTCCCCGGCGCCGCTGCCGACCCCTCCGCCGCGCTCGCCCGCGGTCGCTGGAGGATTTCATTAACTGCACCAAGTAAAAAATAATCAATTTCAGATGTTCCCAGTGTTTGTGGTAATGGTCTCTCTAACCATTCTGATTAGCCGAGTGAAATGGAATTTTTCTTTTAAATTACAGCGCGTTGACATTAAATATAGGGAAACTTTGTGCGTGCAGGGGGAGGGGACTGGCTTTCCACGTTCATCCCTGTCCTTCTCCCCACTCTTCCATCACTCCCCTTATCTCTCCATCACCCCCTCCCCAGTCACTCCGAAATCTCCAGCGACTTCTTTCTGCTGCCCACCAGACTGGATTGTTTTTCTACACTGGGCTTTGTGAAACGTTTTCTGGTATTTCACACTGGTGGGGGTGCATTTCCCCCTTTTTTTTGACATTTATTTTTAAAATTTTTTAATATTTTCCACGATGCTTTTGAGCTGGGGACAATGTTACCACTAGGCTGGGTTTCTCCCTCTGTCCTCCTGGCTTCTTCCCTCCATCCTCTGGGCTGTGCACACAGTGTTGCTTCAGTGTTGCTACTCTCCCTTTTTGCTTCCCATTTTCCTTTTGGATCCTGAGCAGTGCAGTCCAGAATGAAACGGGGAGAGCCCTGACCATGTGCCTTGGGATGATGCTGGGCTCCTTCCTCCTCCTCTCCCCTCCCTGCACCCCTTCTCTCTACCCCAGGCTGCATTTTTCAGACTCCGACCGAGCCTGCAGCAGCCCTTCCGTTATTAATTCTATTTTTTAAATTTATTTTTCATGTCTTTTGCCCCCACCTTCCTCTACTGGCCCTGTGGCCAGCACGTGGTGGATGCCAGTGTGGCAGGGCTTTGGACTTCTCCTTTTGATAAGCTGTCATCCCCCGGCCTCATGCAGGGATTTGATCAGAGCGCTCTCTCGACCCCGTGGAAGACATTAAACACCCTCCCAGACCCTTTTCTCTGTCTCCATCTCTGAACCTTTCACTCTCCTTTAATGAGAATTTCTCCTAATTATTTCAGTGGCTGCAGCACAGGGACCGCAGTGTAGTTAGATCTTGATACCAGGACGTGACTGTTATGCTGATAAAGGCAAAAGATCAATAATTTAGGCCCTAGCGTTAATGGCAGAGCTGAGAGCTTAAGTGTCTGTATTCAGGTTTAGTCCTGAAGGTTCCTGGAGTATTAATGATTTCCAGAGGACTTCCCCCCCTTTCCCTGTGCTGCCATTGCTTTTTCCCTGGTCCTATCTTTAAACCCCTTTCTCCTCATATTTTTATTTAAATTTGTTTTGGTTTTCATCATTGTTTCCCTGCTCTGCAGCCCTTCTGCTTTACTTTTGGGTCACCCCTTTCACAGTTTATCCTCTGTGTTAGGAAGCCAAGGGAGGAGGGGAACCTCAGTCAGGAAGAAGCATTGGAGTGGGGGGTAAAAAAATTATCCATTCCTTTCTTTTTGCTTTAGAGACTGCATGATTGCCTTCTGGAGATCTCTGTGATGGAGGTGGTGGTGCAGGTGGGGTTCTGCCTTCTTGCTTGCTGGATTTTCTCCCCCAGGCCAGCATGTCTGAGCAGATCCAGAGCCTACTGGAAGTGTTTGGAGGCCCAGGGTGGAAAGGGGGAAGTCTGAGAGAAGAGAGAGGGATAGGAAACATAAACCAGTTTTGTAGTGGTTCGTAAGCACTTTCTTCATGGTTTCTTCTTTTTTTTTTCTTTTTTTTCTTTTTTTTCTTTTTTTTTTTTTCCACAGCCTGTTAGTACTTGAGAATTCAGGAAGTACTGAGTTGATTTGAAGAAAGATGACAAATGATGAAGGGAAATTGGGGGATAAGGACTGTAACTTAGCCATGAGGAGCCCTGCCTGGGAAACACTGCTACATGCGTTAGCTGGTTAATCGGAATTTTGCCTGGGTTATCTCCATCCTGATTAGGGAAGTAAGGCTTAGGGGTGTGTGGATGTTACGGCTTTTTTGGTCTGTTTGGCACCCTGGGGTGTCCTTTGCTGCAAAGGGAATGGGAAGGATTTCTTGAGAGTTGAAGAGCATCCCTCTCCTGCAGTTCTCCAGGTCTCTCCTGAGGACCTCTCCTCTGCCATCCCCAGTCCAAAATCTGGGCAGGAAGTGGCAGAGCTTCCTCTGTCCTAGCAGTGTCAAGAAGCATCTCATATGTCCTGAGTGCCGCAGACCAGACTCCCCAGAGGAGCTGGAAATACTGGTTTGTGTTTTCTAAGGAAGTCTTGAGCCATGGGGGAAAAAATCTCACTGCTGAGTCCTGCTCTTTGCTGAGGATCAGCACTGCTGTGTGTCGTGCTTTCTTTTCTGATACTGTACGTTGTGTTTTCTCATGGAGCTTTGAGGGGGAAAAAAAGTCCTAAAATGCAAGTACTGCTCTGAAGCTGGCAGTGCTGCCAGTGCCACTGAGCTCTTCCTTCCAGCTGCAGAGCTGGTATCTGCTCTGGTTTGTTCTCTTTCTTTTTGCTGGCCCACTGACAGGCAGAGCAGGCTGGGCCTTGCTAAGCACTCCTGGAGCTCCACGGTCCAGCTGGCTCCTCCTCGCCAGCTCGCCTTGGCAGGGCAAGCCAGAGTATAAATTAGTTTCAACTTATTGTAGTCACTGAAGTATAGAAATATAGCTGGGGACATGCAGGGAAAACATCTGGGCAGTGCAAAAGGGCTTGTTGGCTTTTATGGGATGGCATTAGTTGGGGCTGGGTGTGAGCAACCTCAACAGCAGGTTTTTTTCAAGGAGTAAAAAAGTGCTTGAGTGCTGCCTGGTTCCGTGCTGTTTACAAAACTGCATTTATTTGTTTTTGTGCACACTCACAATTGCATGTGTGGAAATACTGATGTGGAATGATGGGAATATGAGCTGTTGGCCTGGTGTATAAGAAGCTGTGTTGTAGAGGTGTTCCAGGGAGTAAAGGAACCTCATTCAGGGTAGAGGACCAAATGTTACATGTCCTCATGGAGGTCAAGGGATGATGTGTCCTCATCCCAAACACTTCCTTTGATTACTGATGAAAGGGAGACTGACCTTGTTGGGAATGTGGCCACCAGAGCCAGTTCCCTGGTGTCACAGGAGGTCATCTCCTTATTGATGACAACCTGTTATCCAGGCAAGAAACTCGAGCACCATCTTTAGTGTCACCTTCTATTTCCTCCTTGCTTTTCCTAGCAAGTCCCCATTCCTTCTCCTGGGCAGGAGGTACAACAGCCACCTGATGTTCCTGCTTGAGTGCTTCATGGTTGAGTTAGGTGTTTACACCTGGATGTTTGATAGCCAAATCCAGTTGACTTCAGTAGGAAGGTATCTCAGGCTGCCCAAGGTGTGTGTTGGATTTGCCAGGCTCTCTTAGGAGATTGGTTTTTGGATGCTCTGGCCATAGGTGGAGTATTTTTTCGAGCTTGTCTCTTCAGCAAGCTTTGGAGAGAAGAGTACTTTTAGGGTTAGTAAATATGAGTAGCTGTAGGCTTTTCAAGCCACCAAACTGGTGGTGGAGTAGGGGGAGGATTGCCCAAAGCTCTGCTGATATTTGTGGTGGGTAGCCCTGGGGAGCAGGTATTTGTATCAGAAATGTTAATAGAGAGGCTGAATTGAATCGTGCATGCTGTCGGGGGAGCAGTAAAAGCCATTTACAAAAGAAGCCAAGAGAAGATCAGTAGAAATGCACACAAACCCTAAAAATCCCAATGTGACGCCTGAATAATCGCCCATTTGTCTGGGGAAAGAGATTAATCCAGCCAGGGTTCAGTTTAACAGGATTATTGAATGGGCTGGGAGGGAAGCAGAGGGAAGAAGGCTCTGGGATTTTTCCATATGACTTCAGACCATGGATCTTTCTTTTCCAATGGCCCCAGCAGGATGGGGAAGTGTCAGGAGCCGGGCTGGCTTTGCTGGATGTCAATGGGTGAGCAGTGGTGGGACAGTTGGGATCACAGAGGTCTGGCCTGGTCCTTCCCTCCATGTTGCCTCACTGGCCAGTTTGGAGCTCTTTGGGGGTGCCTGATGGAATATGCTCATTGTGAGAAGCTGAAATTGGCAATTCAGCAGGTTTTAACCCTACCCAACCAACAATATGGAGTCCAGCTGTGTCTCTGTGGGGGTTGCCATCAGGTCATTTATGTCCTTTGCAATGCTGCTGAAAGTGGCTGTCTTTGGAGAAGTCAGGACAGAGAAATGGGGGGAATTTTTGGAAAGAGCATAGACCTTCATCAGCCTCTGCTGAAGGGTGTGGAAGGGACTTCTGATGGGGGCTGGAGTAGCCATTCAGTCACCAAGGGAACCATCCTGCCTCCTGAATCACCTGGCGTTGATGAAAACCCTTTCACTGGGAGTAGGTCCTAGAAGGTGTTTGGGAACAAGATGTTTTCTGTCTGTCAGTGCTTGGCTGCCTTGCGCCCCTGATCATGGCAACTCTCCTGTCATAGGCTCCTTTCTAGGCATTAATGTGTTCTCTTCTTAAAGCAGCTTAAAAACAGAGAGATGCATGGATGAGAAGGGAGACAGTGCTGCTGCCTCCACCATGTCCCCACAAAGCAAATCACACAAAATAAAGCAAAAGGAGAAATGTTCTTGTGTCATTGCCTACATTTATGTGTGTGTCTGTGTCTCTTTGTGCATGCTTCGTATTAAACAACTGCAATTGCTCTACAGTGCTCCCAGAGAGCTGTTGATGTATGTCAGGTACTGAAACTTCTTTAAAGCCTACCTTATGTGTAGGATATCTGGCATATTTGGTGATCAGGAAAAGAAGTAGGAGGATAAAAGTGGGAGGAAAAACAAAGGGGCAGCTCTGGCTGTCCATTGTGCAGTATCTTCCTCCCTGCCCTCCCCTGTCTTGGCTCTTCAGGTGAATATCTATTTGAATATCTATTCAGTCTTTCAGTGGGATCTCTCTTTTTTGGAAGAGCTGTGCTGGAGCTCCCATCTTTTGGGTGGTAGTGGGTGTGTTCAAGGTGGGGTGGGATAAGCAAGTTCCATGGCACTCACATAAACAGCACCTCACTGTTTCTTAAAGGCATAATCTTCCTGTTTCTGTGCATCTTAATCCACAGCTTATTTTAAAATAGCCTTTCTGCAAGCAGCGTCACCTCTTACAGGCATGTGAGAGGAATAACGTGGTGTTGCCTTCCACCCACTCTTTCTTCAGCCTGTCCTGCTCTCCTGTGCCGTGCAGCAGAACCCTTTGTCCTTTTCCAGGCCATACTTGCTTCTCATTTTCCCACTCCCAGATGGCTCTGGGACTCTGACACTTGCCACTCTCCATGCCCACCTTGCTCCCTCCTCTGCTCAGTTTCTGCCAGCTCCATTTATTCAGCCATGCCTGCAAGGAGCTGAGGGCTGGGCATGGAGAGGGGATACAGCCATCTGCATTTTCCTGGGGAATGCTGTGAGCATTTTCTCACAGTGTAGCCTGTGTATGCCCAGAATCCCAGTGAGGGCTGCAGGCCACAAATCTGCCCAAATGCTTGAAGATGGGCACTGGCTGAGGTGTTCCCCCCAAACAGTGGTTGTTCTGGAAGGAGGTAGGTGTGGTGGAGCCTCAGCAGCACATCTGGTGCTCTGTCCCTGCAAGGCAAGCCCTGTGCACTGGGCAGATGTTTGCTTTTGGTACCACACTGAGAATCCTCTGTCTTCAAGATGGGGATACAGAGGTGGAAGGCTGATGAGGAGTCCTGGAAGATTCAGGAGTCTTCCAGCACTGATATTGTCTTTCCACCTCTGGCATATTCCATGCTTCAGTGTGGCTGCTAATACACCTCAGAGCCTGTTCCTGAGGAACAGTGTTTCCCTGCCTATGCTGGGAGCTTTCCTTCTGTGAGATGGCTGAAGGCTGCACCCCAAGGCAAGCAGCCAGGTGGGGCTGCCTCTTTCCTAATGTCTGGTCCTTCTTAAGTCATTTAAATAGCAAATGAACTCCAGCATTCTCTGCAGAAGGGTAAGGTTGGGGCTGTGCTTGTCTGTTTTTTTCCCCATGCCAGGGATGTGCTGAGCCAGGGATGAATGATTGGGAATCAACAAGGTGTTTAAACACCAGAATTGAAATTAATGTCCCCTCATTGCTGGTGAGGTTGCCAATACATTACAGCAAGCACCTTCCCAAAGTGAAATGAATGTTTGTTTATCCTCATGAAATATACATCAAAACATGTTGGTGGGAGAGGCTGCTAACGAGGAGAACCGGACGGCTTTCTCTTAACTCCCCTCTGGGAGCAGGCACTGCTCCTCTCCTTTCCTTCTCTCTCTGGGCCCGAGTTTTGAAGCCTACCCCATCCACAGCTGTGTATCCAAAAGCATTAATACGGCTTTAATGAAAACTCCGGTTGATCTGTCCAAAGATATTGATGAGTGGTCCTCAATGGTATTAATCTTCTCATTGCGGGAGGAAATGAAGGCAGCGAGCGGGGCCGTCAGGTGCTGCAGGAAGAGGAGGGTGAGCCAGGAGCAGGGGATGGTCACAGCCAGCCTGGCCCTGCCTCCAGGGCTGCACCTTCTCCTGCTTCTGCCTGGCTTTTTCATTTTTTTTGGTTCTCTCACAAAGTGGAAATGAAGGGTGGACTGTGCGACACAATTCCAGGCCGGTATTTAACATTCAAATCATTAAATTTCCGCCAATAAATCCATTACTGTTAATTATATTGAAGGGGCTAACGATCCGTCGACAATATTCCGCCATTGATTCCCATTCCTGTCCAACGGCCGCCTCACCTCCAGCCCTGCCAGGGTGTGTTTTTGGGGGGATCCCCCTCCTTTGCAGCTTTCTCTGTGGCACGGTACTCCTGCCATCCCCTTCTCCCCGAGCGCAGGCTGCTCCTCGATAGGAACACGCTACACTTCTTTATGGCTTATGGCAAACTGCCTTGATTACTTCTACTGTTGTACCCATTATGTGAATTAAATATGTATTCAGTTGCATGCTGCTTGCGTTGTTATTGCAGGGTGACATATGGTAGTGACTCAATTAGAATGAAACTAGCATTAGATAACCCTTCTGATTACATGCATCCCAGCCCGCTCGGCAGCCTGGCTGCTGCCGCCACCGCCGCTGCCTCGCCTGATCTCCCGTTAGCGCCCGGCTGCGGGTCCCATTAGCCATCAGCAGATCCAGAGGTGGGCTTCAGGCAGGAGGAGGCTGTGCAGGATGAGTCTGTGGCCCATGGGTGCCGTGGTGCTGCCTGCAGCAGGAGGGGTGTTGGCACTGATGTTCACAGTGATGCTCGCAACGGCGCAGCGACGCGTTGTTTGCACGCTGGGCTTTCCGTCCCAACCTTCTTTGCCTTTCCTTGGCAGTAGTGCCTGCGTGTTTCAGAACCCAGAAATTCCCAAGCACAGGATCTGTCCGCTGATGGGAAGCAGTGCCACCCCTTGCAAGCACCTATTTGCACCAGGATGAAGCTCCCAATGTTTGGTGTCGTCCTCAAAGCAGCAGCAAAAAGCACCTAAGTTTGGTTTGGCGTGTGGCTGCTTGTGGCTTCTGAATGGCACCAAGCTTTCTGTAAAGGAGAGGGATCAAATGGTCAGTGGTGGTGTTTTCCTGCCCTCTCTCTCTGTGTGAAAGTGCCTAGTAGGAATGTCTTGCCAGGAACTGGGTGTATATGGCTTTCAGCAGGGCAGCGCTGGGTGGCTTTGGCACTGCTGCCCTCTGGTGCCATGCTGGCTGCTCCCCAGGGAGCCCTGGTGCACCTTTGGAACTAGAGCATCTTCTGCTTCCTCAGTTTCCTTGTGCCCTGCAAAAAACAGCCTAAATCTTACATGTCTTGAAGCTAGGGAGGCTGGGTTTCCCTGCACACTGCTTCCATCACTTCTGTCCATTGGAGGGCTCTGCTGCAGGCACAGCAGAAGATGCTGCAGGTCCTGCAGGCAAGACTCCAGCCTTGAATTTTGGTAACCAAAACCTGGAAGATTTGGCTATTCCACACAACAGCCATACTTGGTGTGTCTATCCACAGGGCATTGGGTCTCCCCAGAGCTTGGGGACTGAATAAAACAGATTGTGAGCCCTCCCCCTTGCTCCAAACCCACTGATTTTGCTTTACAGCTCTGTGAATTGTTTGTCAGCAAATCCTGATGCAAAAGTAAATAGGAAGTGGATTAATTGTATAAGCATGTGTGGGTTTCAGAAACAAATCCCAGCCTGTTTGCAAACATTTCTCTCTAGGGGTTGCTCTCTGGTTAGTCCCAGCGCCCAGTTTCCCCTCTCGTGTTGGGCAAAGGAAGGGCCTTTTTTTTTTATTTTAATAAAGCCAGTAATGGCAGCAATCAACGAGCAAATAACATACTTCCCAGTGACAGGACTGAGCTAAATACAAATTTTATCTGGGTACATATATAGCTATTGAGAGGGATGTTTATGAATGGGAAATAATACAGCTCGACAAAAAAAAACCCAAACATTTGTGCATTTTTCCACATCACAGCTCAAGTGTTTGGTTTGCACCTTTCATTGCGCCTTCATTCTTTGTATTTCTCGTGCCTGTTCCCTGTGAGCCTGTGTGGGGGTGTGTGTACACAGGGGCTGCACGCACATTATGCTGTCAGACCACTGCGGGAAGCTTCATTCTTGCTTTTGCCAAGTGGGAAGTTTCTTTTCGCAGCGGAATAAAGGCCCTTCCCAGCGGAGGACCAGGAAGCTGTGGTAAGGTGGTTGCTCCTGGAGCCTTAATCCTTTAGCTCATTTCAGACAGGAGCCCAAATCCCATTAGCATCCTTCCAGGCTCAGGGTTTTCTGAGCAGCTCTGGGGGGCTTTGCAGCGTAGCTCAGCTTGTGGTGCAGCAGACAGGCAGGGTCTGGCCTGTGAACCAGAACTGTGGTGGGTGCTGCATGAGCTCCCCCCAGCTCTGGGGGAATCGTGGAGAGGATGCTCTTGTGCAAACATTGTTTCTGTTTTGAGGTCTTCAAATTTTGGATGCTCAGCGGAGCTTGGTGCTGGTGTTGCTCTGGGGTCCTGAGGTGATGCTCTCTCTTATCAGGAGTCAGAGCACCAAGTGCAGTTTCCAAACCCAGAGCCTTTCTGCTTGCTGGCTGTGTTTTCCTCCCCAGGCAGAGGTGGCAGGGTGAGCTGGGGTTGGTGTGGAGCTCCCAGAGCAGGATCTGTCCCTTTGTTGCTTGCCTTGCTATAGCTTGGGTTGCTTTGGGCTAGAAAACCGTCAGCTCATACAAATGACTGACAGCAGCCAGCGTCAGCCCTTGGCAGGTATGTAAACAAAAGAGGGAACTGTTTTCTGCTTGCTCTTTTCTTTTTTTCCTTTTTTTTTTTTTTTTTGTGTTTGTTTGTTTGTTTTTAATTTATTTTGGTTTGGGTTTTTTTGGTAGGATTTTTTTGGGGTTTTTTTGTTTGTTTGTTTGGTTTTTTTTTGTTTGTTTGGTTTTTTTTTGTTTACTTGAAAGCAATGTCAGGTGATGTCACCCTATGCATATCCCCATTCAGGTCTGCTGAGGGCCTTGCCTGGTGTCAAGCTGCAGGGTATCGCTTGATTTTAAAGCTGCTTTACACAAAGGAGTTGGAGAAGCAGGTAACTGGGGGGCTGCAGGAACAGTTGTCTTCTCCCCATGTTTTCTGAGCCCTCCTAACCTCCCTTTCCTCTGAGCATCCCCTCCAGCCTCATCCTTTCACTGCTGGCGGGTGCATCCCTGCTGGTTTCTGCAAAGCTGCCTGGTGAGCACTGCTCCCAGATCTGCAGGCTGTCAAGGGCCGTGTCTCTCTCCAATTGATTGGAAAAGTTCTTGTGCATCTAATTATTTTTAAATTCTTTCTTCCCAGTGAAGAGCACCACCTGAGCAGGTCTCTGTTTGTCAGGCTGGTGTAGCTCATGCAGAAGGGAGCTGAGCTTGCAAGTAGGGACTTAAAATGAACACCAGTGCAGTCCTATCAAGGAAAAGCAAAAATACTGGAAAAAGTACATTTTTTTTTTTCTGCTGGACTTTTGCTTTCTAAAGTGCTAGGCAGTTTCTTAAGGTGGTATTTATTATTTTTGGGTTCGTTATTATAAGCTGGCAGTACTTACTTGGGTGGGTTCCCCCTTGCTCTCCGTGCTGCTGGGTGCTGGGGTCACCTCTGCAGCTGCAGAAGGGAGCAGGCAAACCCCTGGCATGGCAGCCTGATTGCAACCCCAGGGCATTTCACAGGAGTGAAAGGAGATGAAAAACCACTGAGGCCACTAAGCCATGAGCTGGAGTGGATTATCTAAGTGGATTAGGGATTCCTGACCAGGGCTGGTGTGGAGCAGATGGGGTTTTGCCTGCTGCTGCTTTGGGGTTATGGTGGCCAGTGGTGGGTTGAATCCTCCATCTCCAGTGTCTGCAACCCCTCTCCCCTCGCTGCCCAGCCTCCACTCCCCCCAAAGAGCTTCTGTGACTGCTGCCCAGCCTGTTCCTGCCCTTGGGTGTGAGCAGCTGCCTGCACTCACTCACCCTCAGCTGGGCTGGGGTATGGTCCCCTGTCCTCCTTTTTTAAGCCATTGTGTCTCCAGGGTATCTGGGCACAGGGTGGGGGCAGCAGGCTCCCTGTTCCATTGCACTGAAGCACCGTGCTCATCTCTGAGGAGCTTTTAGGTGGGAAGGAAACTCAGGCCTGTCTCTCTCCACATGTGACATGCCTGCACTTTTTTCCCCTTTTTTCTCTTGCTCTCCTATTTTTTCCCTTCCTCAAAAAGAAAAAAAAAGGAGAAGAATAAACTAAACCCCCAGCAGAAAGCAAGCTGTGATACTGTCGGGCCTGGCGTTGATGTTATTTATTTTCCTCAGTTGCTGCTCTGGAAGCCTGGAGTTGACAGAGCGGTTTTGTAGAATAGAAACATTATAGACTGTTACTGTCAGAGTGTTAAATGTGATGGATAGAGAAATACAGGGGAGGGAGGGGACTTTACACTAGCCATGTCTGCCAGCGAGGGTGCTCATGGGAGAATAAACCATCCGCATATAAGAAATGAATGAGGTAATGTGGCGGGAGGTAATGGACTCTTGCAACAGAGATGCGCCTTGCCGGCTGGACTTAACCCTTGCCACGCCACTGGTGGCACAGGGTGCCATGGGGGTGCCTGCCCTGCTCACCTGTGGCTCTGAGATCCGGCCAGTTCTGGGCCAGCACGTCAAGGCGTGATGGGAAGAGCAGGGTTGTCCCTGTGGAGTAAGGGGAGCACTGCCTAAATCCTTGCAGACCCTGCTCCCTCCCAGCAGCTTGTCACAAGCCCAGGATGGAGAATCTTTGGTGAGCACCAAGAGATGTATTGATCACCCATTAGCAAAGGAGCCTGTGCTGCTCGGGAGATGCAGAGGATGCAGCTGTCATTCACTAGCAGCCCAGTGGCTAGCTTGGGGTGTATCTGGGCTTAGAGTCCTCCTGAGGGTGGGTTTGGAGGTCCTGGAGTTCAGCCAGCAAGGTGAAGAGCACAGGGTAGGAGAACAGGTAGCCCTTGACTCTTTTGTCAGTGGAGAGGTGCTGGGAAGCGGAGGGGCTTCATCTGCATTCGTGGCTGGCTGTGCGGAGTGCTAAGTGGATCCAGAACCAAAACCCCATGGTGTTTGTTTGTGTTTGAAATGTCATTTCTTGTGTTTGGAGGGATGGGTTGGGTGGGGAGAACCTGTGGTGGTTGGTGCCCTCCAGCTCTGTGGTTACGTCGAGGGAGGGAGGGCAGGCTGTGTGTATCTTTGGCCTCTTTTTCTGGTTCACACTGATGATTTTTCCAGTCATCCAGTTAGCTGACAAATTGTGTTTTGAAGGCTAATGAGTGCTTGGTGCTTGTTTCCATCGCTCCTTCTCTCAGAGTGTTTCCGTAGTTCTCCCTGTGAGGAGATCCCATGGATGGCATTACCTCCTGCCTCAGGACCACAGGCACAGAGGCGTTTGGGTTGGAGAAGGGACCTTGACAATCATCTCGTTCTAAGCCCCCTGCCACGGGCAGGGACACTTTTCAGGAGATTAGTCTGCCCAAAGCCCCATCTAAGCTGGCCTTGGACACTTCCAGGGATGAGACATCCACCGCTTCTCTGAGCAACCTGTGCCAGGGCCTCCCCACCCTCACAGCAAAATATTTCTTCCCATTACTTAATCCAAACCCACCTTGAAGCCATTCCCTCTTGTCCCAGCACCACAAGCTCTGGAATAAAGTCTCTGTCTTTCTTTCAAGGCTGCTGGGCTTGCAGGGGGTGAGGAGCCTCAGGGCGGGGGGCAGCCCTGGCAGCTCTCACTGCCCCTTCCCTTCACGCTTGGCTGGACGTCCGGCCTGACTGCGCAAAGTTTGTCGTAGCCAGTGTGTGTGAGTAATCGAATTACTTCCTTGTGCATTTTACCCTTGCTGACACCATCTTATCTCCAGCTCATGGAGCTTCATTCATGTCCTTGAAGGAGGCCCTCAGCCTTCACGAGTCCTTGCTAACCCCCCGTTGCTCATGTTCTCGTCAAACCCAGCGCTGCTCACACTCTGCTCCTGGAAATAAACTTATTAAGCAGCAGTGGGCAAACCTCCTGCATCGCTGTTCTTGTTGAAAAAGCCATTTATTTCTACTCTCTGCCACCTCTTAACCAACCTTTAGTCCTTGCTTTTTCTGAGAGGAGAGTTAAATTTGTCAACTGATGAAACTTTGGGGGACTCCAAACGAGATGCCAGTGGTGCTCCGTGCCTCCTGTTGCTGGGTGCACAGCAACTGTAATAGATTAGCCAGGTACATTTCTTCTTCCTTACGGGCACTGCTAGTTAATCTCGGTGGTATCATGTCCATCTCAAGGTTTTATCCTATCTATTTATCATCTTAGCCTGTACTGAAGTGAGACTCAGAAGTCGGTGAATCTGTGGCTCATCTCACTCCATTTTTTAAAAATAGGGTATGACACTTTGTGTCCTCTAGTGTAATGAGAGATTGAGCTGCTAATGAAAATATGCAATCATTTTATTTCTGAGTCCCTGCAGAACTCTAAGGCAGGTATTATCTGGTCCTGGTGACTCCTCATTTTTCATTTTCCAAACGTGCTTTAACATCACTTCTTCTGACATCTCAATCTCTGATTGAGCCTCATCTTTGCTACCTGAAAGATGGCCCAGGGTTGTGGATCACATGGTGTTGGGTTGCTGAATGCTGAGGGCTGGGTTCTCCTGCATCCTTGCACCCAGTGGCCACTGCCACAGCCACTCCTGCAGCAATAGGCCCTACATGGATGATGCCAAGGTCCAGGCTTGCTGTTGTTTTTTTGGCAAAATTTATCCTCATGTTCATTTGTGAGCTCCTAGCTAGTTAAAGAGTAAAACTGATTAAAGCATCATCTGTTTGTGGTATGGGTGGGTTTGAGGATTTCCCTTGTATTTGCCTGCTACTTCTTTAGGGTCTGGATCAGATTTCTTAGAGGTTCAGTGGGAATCCCCAGAATGTTTCTGTCCAGGAGGTGTCTGTATACTCTGGCTGCAGCCACTTGAACCTGGAGATACTGGAGAACCTGGAGACCTGCCCTTGCAGAGAGGCAGGAGGAGCTGATCTCAACCCAAAGTCTCTTTCTTGTGAAGGAGCAGTGGGGGCTGCCTGCCCTGTGCCTGCAGCTTCAGTGGGAGCCACAGGGACATCACCAACCCTTGTTGGATTGCAGCTGCTCTTACCCCAACAGCCGGTCCACAAATCCCTTCTCCTCTTTTTTTTTTTATTTTTTGAGCTTTGCTCTCCAAATCAGCTTGATTTGGCAAAAGGCTTCCATTGCAGCACGTCACAGGTAATTTATTCCCGGGTGCTGTAATCTGAAGGAAAGCAG
>VYZP01059146.1:0-10245 GCA_013400635.1 Hypocryptadius cinnamomeus
AAAAAAAAAATCACTTCAAACTTTAACAATCTGATTTTTTATTTGCAATCTAAAATAGCAACTGGCATGGAAAGGTTTGATTAAAAAGAATTGTGAGGGTTTCCTAATGTGAGTCAAGGAGTAGATGTGCAGGGATCTCAGTGGTAGGGAACGTGCATATAACAATTTGGAGTCCCTTTGCATTCCCTGCAGCATGCCTCTGGCTGTAGGAGCCAGAATCTAGCCCTAAATTAATAATTAGCACTTTCAGTTTAAGCTCTCCAGGAAATGTCATGAGGACAGACAGAAGCAGTTGAAAATGTTAGTGGGCAGTGTAGAAAGATAAGTGCCAAGAGATTTATACCCTGCATTCTTGACAAGCCAGAACAGAATATCAGGATTTAAATAACCCACTGGCAAGACCTTTCACATCAATTTGATTGTGGTGGGAGGATAAGCTCTACAGGGATGGCCTGCATGTGTCTTCACAGGTAATAAGAAAGAGGTACCCACATCAGCATGCATGTGAGTGCAGAATGGGCTAAAACCCCTGTATTTGCAAGTGGCTAAAATCACATATATCAGGGTTTGCTTTCCCTTATCTCTGTATGTGTCTTGAATTTAGCAGAAGAAAGGAGGGCCCCAAAACTTTATGATCAACATGAAGAAAATAGGTGAAATTCAGCAATAGAAGTATCACAAATTCTGTTTTAAGGGTGCTTGTAAAAATCTCATTTTCCAGTACAATTTGGCGATATATTTTTAAGATAATACTGCCAGTGTTCACTATGACACACTATGGACACATATTTGGTGAAGGCCCAAACAATTTTATATACATAATTTGTCCCAAGAATGACATTTTTATTGCAATTACATAAAAATAGCCACTTCCTCCTACAGGTATATAATTAAATTAGATTTTAAAACACCAACCACAAATGAAAAAAAAATTGTTTGAGTAAAATATTTTGCAAGTATCTTGCAAGTTATCCTAAATAAATAGGCACTCATTTTTTCAGAGTTGCTATTTCACTCCTAAGTGTTGTAACATGCCACTGAGTCAGCTGTAGAATATTTGATTTATTATTAACACATCTATTAAACTAAAAAAACACCCTTTATAATTTATGTGTGAATTATGCTATTAAAATGCAACATCTGGCTTACTCCTTGATTTCTCAAGTTCTATAAGGTAAGGGAAATTTTTTGAGATGAGTTTGTGACCTAGGTTTTTTGAGCATTGTGTCAGAATAGGCAGTAGTTGACACAGAAGTTATAAAGATGTGCATGAAAACCAGGAGTAAAATAAAAAAACATTCCACCCATGCCTGGAAAAGGTTTATTCTGATAGACCATAATTTCATACAATTGTGTGTGTGTTTCTGTCAGTGTACATGTAATTAAATTAAAAATATACAATGCATGCACATGTAAAAATATATGTATACTGTGCACATGGTAGGTATATGCATTTTACATATATATAAAAGAAAATAATTGTAGATGACATCACATTTTCAAACAGTGTTTGGCTCAGATAAAACATGCCCTTGGGTTGTACAGGGACAAAACTGACCCTCTTTGTAAAATCTGCCTATTTCATTTATCAAAGAACCCATCACAAGGGGTTGTAGTCATAACAGAGGAGCCCATCTGTAGAGGGTCAGAGATTTAGGTGATGCTAAACACCCTTCTGGGTCAGCAGAGGTTTGCAGCCAGGTCTAGGGACACGTTGCCAACCTTCGCAGCACTTCTATTGCAGTACAGGTGTGCTCTCATGGGGGTGGGATGCAAATCCTGACAGGGCTGACTAATGAGCCATCTTGGACAAGTTAAGCAAATCAGAGCTGCCTTCTTGGCTGCAGAGTGCACCAGCTTCTGGGCTGTGGGATTAGCCAAATTTCTGTGCCCATGCACGCAGCGTGTATGTGTGAATGACCTGTGCAGCTCTGGGTGCCAGTGCCTTGGGTACAATGCTGTGGAGTACTGTCATCCCTCAGGTCACACCTGCCAAGGCAGGACCTGCCAAAGATGCACTGAAGACTACATGGGGTTTGAATTCTTCTGAGGCTGAATCATGAAGAAAGGTTGAAAGCCTCAGGATGTCAGGATTTACTTCTTTTGTGGGCCCCAGCAGCATCTTTAGTGACTTGCTGGCAGCAGCAGAGGCACCTTAAGGGTTAGGCAGCAGCTGAGCTGCAGTTTTGAGACTCTGAGTGATGCCAGAATAAGAATTTCACTGTTGGTCCTGAATTAGGTACTAAAATAACTTCAGTTAGCTAGCAAATTTGAAACTGCTCCTCAGAAAAAAATCTGGCTTTAATTGTGGCTGATGAGCAGTTTCAAAAATCTGTACAAACATACTGTAAATGTAAGCAAGTACTGATCCCTTGCTGGGTTCTCAGATCTATTGCAAACAATCTGAGCTTTCATAAAAATACACAATTTTTCACTTATCCTATATTTTGTCTCACATTAGGTCACTTGCCAAAAAGCCTCTTGCCTGCAGTCAGTTTAATATGAAGAAGGAAACAGTCTTATTAGTTTAGCTTATTTATGATGACAAAAGGAAAAGCATGAAAACCCCAAGTTGTAAGTGGTAATTTATTCCTGATAAGTAGTAAATCAGCAGGATTTCACTGCCCACATGGGGACCTGCAGTTAAATAATTAATGATAAATAATGAGCCTTATAAATGTTCACAGTGTTTTTGAGCAACTATTTACACATGAGCTCATTCTACAAACTCTCCTGCTGCTATAATCATGATAACCTGGTGTCCTTTCTGCATTACAGAAACATAAGATGATAACACAAACCATCTCTGTCGTTCAGTTTATATTGTTCATTGCCAGATTACACTAATTATTCACTGCCTCCAAGGCAGTGCTGGGTTAATACATCAAACTGATGTATCTTTTGTCATGATAAACTTAGCTCACACTATATTATCATACATTCCACTGATGTGGCCTTTGTCTAAAAAAAAAAGTGCCGAATTTTTAGAAGAAATCAGCAAGGGAAGAAGACTGTAAATGTTTATGTTCTGGGTCACAAACTGATAAAAAATACTGGTATTAAAATAATAAAAGAAATTTTTAAAGTTCAGTAAAAAAATAATTTCAAAAGTATCAAAGGGTCTGTACCCCTTTAGATTTTTGTGCATCCTTTTTCACCATCACTTTTCAACATCAGGCATTAGAAGAGACAAAGTCATCTCTAACATGGTAATTTTCACCTGCCTGAACCTGGGAAACCCTCAAGTTCTTGAGAAAATAAATCACCTGAGATTACCTTCAGTCCTCATTGACTCATGTCCTGATAAACAGCCAGGATAATGCCAATGTACTTTTTCTTTCCCTAGGCTGTGATCTTTTTTCTTCTGCATTATCTAGCCACTACATCATGATTTTGTTGGGAAGGAAGATCAGGAAGTCAAATAGTTCAAATCTGTTGTGCTGTTGACATTTTGGTTTGCTTCTGAAGCATCCATCATGACCCCACAATGACCTGATCTGCAGGAGCTGAGGGTGGTCATCACCACTGTCCCTGCTCTTGATCTTCCATCATCCCCAACTCATGGTCCTCCTCTGTGTATCAAATTCAAAGTATTAAATTCAGTACTGAGTTGAAGTTCAGAGCCTTATGAAAATCCACCTTTTTTAGCTGGACTGTCCATGCTCAGACAGACTTTTGGAAAGCTTTAGAAGTAACCCCTGGTCATTAAAAATTAGGCTGTAGGGTGGTCTTGCAGGAGATAATGCTCTTGGGTGTCTGACACAGCACACTGGCCACACATGTGAATTCAAGCTAGCAAACCACATGGCCACTCAGTTATTCTCCTCAAACTGATAAAACACAAATGACAGGGGAGAACACAACTTGGCTGAATTTTTTTTTTTTCTTTTCAGTTTGAGAGGCAAGGGAGGTATGTGGGTGCAGAGAAAATAGAGAATGATGATTTTCAAAAAGTTAATGTGTACTGATTCACAAAGTCATTGTAGAACAGGAAACAAAGGGAACAGAATGCACGGAGCAGTTGTCTGGGTTTGTCTAAATAAAATAAAAAAAGCTAAAACTCAAAAACCAATAACCCAGACCATATCTGATGCATGAGGCTCTGCCTAAGCAGGGAAGAATGGCTGTGAGGGAGGAGCCAAAGTCACAATCTCCTGCTGGGGGGTGAGCAGGGCACAGGGACAGCCCTGACACCTGCCCAGCTCCTGGTGCCAGGCTCAGCTCCTGCAGCTCACCTCGTGCAGCAGCAGCCGTGGTCTCCTGGAGGATGCACAGGGCAGAGACCCAGCCCAGCCCATGCAGGGACAGCCTCAAGCACCTGGGCAGGAGATGGGGGATTGGTCCCCACAGTCTGTGCCAAGCACCACCCTGCACCAACAAGGCACCATGTGCTTGATTATGTGGAGTTGAAAGACAACAATCTGTGCCCCAGTGGCCTGCTCTCAGCCTCACTGGCCTTCTGCTGGAACATGGGGACAGCATCCTCCTGTAGTGTAATCAGCCCACCAGCCTCCTGCTCCTCAGCACCCTGCCCCTCAGCACCTGCCCCTCAGAGCCCTGCTCCTCACAACCCTGCTCCTCAGAAAGCCTGCTCCTCAGGAAACCCTGCTCCCCAGGAAACCCTGCTCCCCAGGAAACCCTGCTCCTCCAAAACCTTGCTTCTCAGAACCCTGCTCCTCAGAAACACTGCTCCTCAGGAATCCTGCTCCTCTACACTCCTGCTCCTCAGCATCCTGCTCCCCTGCCTCCTGGCTCCTTGACCTCCAGCTGCCCACAAGTCTTACGGCCCGGCCAGGGCTCACAGCTCCTTCTCCACAAACATTACCCTGAGACTGCTCTGTCCCACCACGCCTTTGCCCAATGCAGTGTCCTCTCTCTGGGTTCCAGAAAGAGGTTTGATACTGTACTTGACCATATCTGTAGGCTTTCCTGCTCCCATTTTCCTTCCCATCTAACCAAATTGTCATTGTTATAGTCGGTCACAGTCTCTCTGAGCAGAGAGAAAGCATAACATCTTTTCCTGCTCTCTATTCCTGGGAATGATAAACATCCTTCAAAACCTCCTTGCATTGTTAGAATGGAGGCATAGGCACTCACTCTGGGCATGTGTTTTTGCTATCGAGAGATTCAGTGTTAAACTGTTTTGCTTCTTGAGACTTGTTTGTTTTGAGAGCAACCTTTTCTTTCTTTTGGGTCTCATAGAATTTCAACCATCTGGGAAATAAGGACTTGAACCCAAAATGAACTCAAAGCAAGGACTCTCCTTCTATGTATTTATGACTCGATAACTGTGTAATTTTTTCTCAGTCTTAGTGGTTGTACAAATTCTGTAGGTAATTGTGTGGAAAAAAATGGGAGAAAAAAGGTTTATTTTTAGACTGTTCTCCAAAAAGCCCAGTTTTTCCATCTCAGCTAGCATGTAGAAACTTGCCTTAGAGAAATAGAAAAATTAAAAGACAGGCATTCAAAATAAACCTCATAACAAATAAGCTATGTAGCTGTCACCTCACAACATTTGTTTCTTGACACTGCTGATTTTGCAAGAGGAATAATTTCTTCCTCTGGGACAGAGTTATTTTTTTAAAATATTACTGAATTCAAGTTGCACACCCTATCCCTGTGAAACAGCACTTGGCGTCTGCAGTTCTGAGTTCAGAGGAGTTGCTTACAAAGTCAATGTGTCATAAGGTGATTTTTCACATTGATGAAGGTGAAACATAATATAAATTCATTGTATTTATTAATGGCATGCAAGAAAGTGGAGGGAAGATAAAGTTTTGGGTGTATATATATTCCCATGCACACGCAATATACATATATATGTATGAATGCACACTTATATATACATAGCTATGTGTATGTCTGTGAGAATATACATTATATACATATATTACAATATAATTTTTATATATATATTATTAACAAGTCTGCATTTGATTATTTAACTTGGAATTATTCAGAGTTTGGATTTTGTACATTTTAACTTATAAACCACTGGGGAAATAAAAGTGTTTCTGAAAGGGGAAAGAGGTGGGTCAAGCAGCTTTGCACATCTCAATCAGTGTGGGAAAGTTGCTGACACTCATCTGAATGAAGTAACTTGCAAGACTAGTACTGTCCCTAGGTTTGCTGAAATATAACATGAAATCTGTTTCACTTAAGCCATGTTTTGTGCTGGACTAGAAGCAAACAAAGTTTAGTTACTGAGTGTAACCCGAAGGTCAGGATCTCCCATCTGAGAGGTGACAACTTCACAAGACCTATTGGCCAGATCACTGAGTGAGCAGCTAAGTCCATGAAAAATTTGTTCCATAGAAACAGAAGTACTGCCCCATGTCAGACCACAAAGTGAAAATTTCTTCCAATGGCTTTATTTAATTCATGAGGAGTGTAAGGGTTACCTTCCTTCAAAAATAAGCCTTCCCAGCTGGCATTATGGCTTATGTTCCCATATGAAATCTGCTTCTCCTTGGACTCCTGCTAAACCCATGGCCTCAGTAACATTTTGTAACAACAGTGTTTACAAGGTAATAAAGAAAAGGTATTTTATTTATTAAGTGTTAGATCTGGTGCCTTTCATTAAATGCCCCTTGATCTTTTATGTCTGATGACTTTATTGTAAAGGCTTAATGAGAGCTCCCAATTCATTTCCTCAATATGATTCATTACACAACTCACCTTTTCACCTTTTTCTGGTTACCTTTCTAATAAGTTCCAATATTTTCAATACTTCCTTCTACTGAAAGCTTCTGAACCTCTTATGTTTCTTGATGTTCCTTTCTGAACTCTTGTTTTGCTGTCCATTTCTGCATGCAGCACTGCAGTCAGTCATCTAGCTGAAAGCAGACCACTGACAGTTTTCTATTGTTCTCTGAGCTCTCTCTCTGACATCCAATAAATTTCACCCATTTTTTTTTGTCCATTGTTTTAAACTAGTGGACATGACATCACAGATTTATGGACCATCACAGAATTGCTGTGCACTTGAACCAGTAAGCAGGTCCTTTCATTATGTTCTCCATTAGAATAGGTAAGCCAGTCTTCAAAGGGCTTTTAGCAAACTCCATCTCTTTAAACTGAAATCACAGTGGGACTAAATTCAGGCGTAGTCAGAAGAGGCCACAGTGAAGATGAGGCAGCAATATGATTGCTTTCAGGAGATCAAGAGTCATGTCATCACATCACACTGCACAGTGACATTTCTAGAGGAGGAAAAAGGAAGAGAGGGGACAACCTTTAATTACTGCCCTCTGTATGGTGCCAGCATGGATAAGTGCTGAGACACATACTGAAAAAATCACTATCACTTTTCACTAAAAACTATTTTCCCCTTCCTGTTTTCCTGAAGGAGGAGTCTTCATGGAGATTATCTTCTGAGAAAGCATTCAAACCAGTCTGAATACCTGGAGTGCAAGGGCCAGGGACTTGAATTTTACTGTTACTTTGCCCAGCAGTACCAGAGCATGCTCAGGCATTTGCTCCACAGCACAGGGGCATGAACACCTAGGACTGCCTGGGAGACAGTGTCAGCTGAGATATTGGGAGCACGGGGAACACTGCTTGCTGGGATCCGTCCCTTCTAGGACAGTCTTGCCCTCTGAATCTTTCAGAGCATAGTGCTGTTTTCTACAAAATCCTTCTTCACAACACTTACTATGATTACAAGAGATTTTCTGCAAACTCTGTGTGCATTAAGTGCAAGATCAGAGTGGTGTAAAAGCTGTCTGCTGTATCTGCTGCTGCTTTAGGGCTATATGCTACATTAAGGCTTTCCTACAGAGCACAAAGAGCTTTCCTCTTTACCAACTGAATAATGAAAAACAGAAAGATATCTGCTTTTAAGATAAACCACCCGGTGTAGGTTTCTTCTGCTTGGTGAGCTGAAAAATAGAAACTATGGCCTAAACCACCAGCTATGGATTATCTCACTGAAAAATCACAGAATAGCAACAAACTATTAATTATCTTTCCCTACTATAAACTACTGAAATCGGTCTGCAAATGTTTTTCTTTTATAATGATAAACATTTCTGTCACATAGTTTGTATAATTAATCACTTTTCAATTTAAGGGACCATCTCATTTTCACTGGGAAACAGTTTATAAAAACACTCAAGAGTGAAAGATTGTTAATAAATTTTTCAAAGTACACTCCACGTTTTTTTGGTTAAACAATCACTCAGTATTTGTGGTATGTTTGTACTGACATCAGACTATGTCAAATTATGCAGCTAAGCTGTTTTCACAGAGGAACTGGTGTTAGAAATCATGGACCTGGGAGCTGTTCAATGTTTCTCAATTTAGCCTCTGTAAACGAAATTTAAACTTTTAAAGAAAGGTTGTTCATGGCAGCTTAATGAGATGAAAACTGGAAAAGAGACAATTAAGATCCTCTGGTTATGTTCATTCCCCAAACCAATAATACTATTCTTAAACAATATGAAAAACCAAGTATTCTCTCTTCAAACTTCTTGTGTTCACACCACAGAAGGAAACAATATATGGAAAATTATTTTATCATATCCATTCATCTTCCTTAGCAGCCCAGCAACTGCTCTCCCATGAGTGTGTTGACAAATACCCCAAATGTCTTTTCAGCTATTCAACCTGCAATAAAGCAAGCCTTTCTTCAATGTAATATTAGGATATTCTTTTAAGGTCTGAACAGGGCTCCTTCCATCTCAAAAACATGTTTCATATGGTTAACAATATGAAACTATCAACCACGTCAACAATCTTGTGACACTGAAGGACTTAACCGAAGCAAGAAATAATTTGAAAATAAAATTCTGCATTTGTATTTCCAAGATTCCTATGCTATGTTTTCAAACTACCCAGGACATCACTTTTGTAAAAAACAGGTTTTGTTTGGCTTTTAGTGAAGCTTTAATTGGCATTCTTTGTGCACTGACATACTATTGCAAGGAACCTAAACTTTTGAACTCAATCCTTCAAAATATTTCACATATTTCTTACCAAAGATGATATTTTTCTGAACCGAATTTTTAAATATGTAAAATTAGGATGCAATTTTTTCCTTCAAAAAAGAGTGTTTATAAGTAAGCAAAGTTAAGCAAAGTTGGCTTTCAGCTGTTCAATGACCTCTTCTCTATAGGTTTTCTGTTACTCTTCTCTTCCCATAATGGTTTCAAATTTCCTACATGTTACATTCACAGAATTTCCAGAAATTTATCTATCATGGGAAGTTGACACTACTTGTGCAGATAGAAACAAGCCATGAAGCAATGAAACTGTATTTCCATGTTACAACAGCTGGGAAGGACACAGATTAATATCAAATCAAGATGAAAGCTTTTGCTTGCAGAATATCAGTATATAATAATTTTATATTTTATGCTAAAGTCAAAATTGTGTGTCATGGCACTCAAATTCCCACTTTGTTACCATTCTAATTCCCAAATTATTCTGTTTATTTTCAAAAAGTATTTTGATACTTGGTTTCCCATCTCAGTATGAAGGAAAAAGATTTCTAAATATTTGTAGACATTTGAATAGTAATGCGTATACCTACTTGACATACAACACGATATTGGTCGCAGCTCAGAATGGAATTATTTCTACTGTATTTTCTCAATATACCCAGTCTCTTTTTCTGAGTTGCATCTCACTCATGGCCTCATATTGGCTCAGTTCCAGGTAATACAAACACAAAGACCATTTTTCTGGAGATATGCCCAGAACAATTTAACACTGCACATGTAAAAATTGAAGTAGCACCTGTGCCACTACAAACCTCATCAGCAGAATTAGACACACACCTCAAAACCACAGCCAAAATGTAATTGATTGAATCACATTTAAACTGGCGGATGCTGTGAAAATATATAACCTCATTTTTTTTTTCTCCTGTGACACTGAGAACAAGAAGAATGCACATAGAGGCAGGAGAGTTGTTCCCAATATGTGTGACAGTGTAATGCACAACTTTAACTGTAGCAACAATTATAATGCCTTCATTCCTTGGTAACTGCTGTTTTGCTATGCATGGTCTTGTATAATTGTTAGCGCATCTTAGAGAGACTGCCAGGAATGAAAGAAAAAGAAGGGAGAAAACAAAATGGGAAAGAAAATAAACACCCAAAAAACCTATAATAAATAATATCTATTCTTGTGTCATGATTCATGTGAGATTTAGCCACAATCTGATGTTACTAATTTCCAGACAGACAGTCAAGACATGTTCAGACAGCAATGTGTTCAAGAACGTGCTAGTGGACTTGTTTA
>VYZP01059175.1:1638-14403 GCA_013400635.1 Hypocryptadius cinnamomeus
GCAGAAAAATGAGAAGTTATCAATCAAACAAAATTAAATCAGATCATTTTGTTTTATTTTATCATCATAAATTCCTTTACACAAGATCTTTCTTCAATAGACAAAGAAGCTACACCTAACCTTGCAAGCAATTCTGCTGGAAAGAAAGCAAAAAGAGAGAGAAAGTAGAATTTTGATTTGAAATATAAGCTTGGAAGTAAATCACTGAACAACATTTAAAACTGTGTTCTTTAAATGTTTTAAAATTTCCACAAGCAGCTGTAGAAATTTACTTTGAAATGCCTGAATTTTGGGGAATCTAGCAAACTGTTTGACCTTCATTAACTCTGTTCCTTTCTGATCCATAAAATACTTTTTGAGGTTGGAGAGCATTTAATAAGTAATTTTAAAAATAGATAATAAAATTCAGTGAATAATTGACTACATTATCTGCTTCAACCCATGTAGTAAGCCACAATTTGGAGAAAAGGGTATTTTATGTATCAGTTCATAGTAGAGCAGAAGACAGAGAAAGAAGACAGATGCATTTTTTGCTGGTTTAAAGACAGGACACTGAAATGCAGCTGTCTAAACCTGAATATTGCTGTGAGACTTGAGCATGAAAACCATGGTATTTATCAGCTTCCAGAACTGGTGTATCTGAATGCTGAAAGCCAAATTAAAGTTGCCCTTAGCAAAGGTATGCTGTTTCAAATGTAGTCCTCCTGCATAAGCTCTCCCTGCCCTCGCTGCGCCATATGGGACAGATGTAATTTAGTTCTAATGTTTTAGTTAATGAAATCACTGCTACAGCCTGTGAATAACAGCAGCAAATGTGCTCACTGTTAAATAGTATTGCGCTTGCAGGCAAGTGTGGCAAACAGATAACCCACTACACTTGTACCTACTTCTACAGTTTTTACTGCCTGTTTTTTTTAATATAGAGCTGTATTCCTGAGGCATGTGTGTATACGCAAAATGTAAAAATGAAGAGGTCAAGCCTTAGATAGAAACTGTAAATCCATTTAGCTCTGAAAAAATTATTCTCATTAACAAAACTGTCAATATTTAGTATCCAGACCATGACATTTCAGCTGCTTTTCTTGGTTTACATACTGAAATGAGAAAAAGCATATTCAAAAACATAGTAATACACACATACACCACATATATTCTGCTGTCATCTCTGCAATATATAGCAAAATCATAAGTAATTTTTTCTAACAACTTAGAGACTCTATCTTTCATCTCCTAAACTATCTCCTTGAAATTTACTAATGTCTCAACCTCCAAAAAGCTTTATGTATCTTATTTTTAAAAACAGTAATCATCTATGGCAAGACTTTGGCTCAGTTAAATAATTTTTCCATTCTAATTACATCACTTCTAATTATGACCATTTGCTCAGTTTCAGAAAAAAGTATTTTCGAGCTGATTACAAGAATTATTGGTTTGCACTCTACATGCTAACAAAACTGAGCAATTTTGGCACCAAACTAGAGGTGAAAAAATGCAGTTTATTTTTTGGAAAAGCAAATCATAATTTTCCATAGAAATTCAGTCCCAGCAACACCTGAAACAGGTGATGTTCTGCATGATGGTTTGCAAATTCTCAGACTTTAAACACATAAAAAGATGAAGAGAAACCAAAATTTATACCTGTAATGGTTTAACCCCACTTCACAACTAAGCCCCATGCTTCCACCCACTCATACCCCCACCGGTAGGATTGGGAAGAGAACTGGAAGAGCAAAAGTGAGAAAACTCATGAGTTGAGATAAGAATAGCTTAACAGGGAGGCAAAAGACACACACACACAAGCAAAGCAAAGAAAAGCAGGCAACTTCACTGCTTCCCACGGGCAGGCAGGTGTTTAGCCTTCCCCAGGAAAGGAGGACTCCATCAGGTCTAATTATGACTTGGGAACAAAAATGTCATCACTCCACACATCCCATCTTCCTTCTTCCCCACCTCTCTATGTTGAGCCTAACACAGGGAATATGGAACATCCCTTCAGTCAGTTGGGATCAGCTGTCCCAGCTGTTCCTCTCTCATCTACCCAAACACCTCCAGACTACTCACTGGCAGGGCAGCACAAAAATCAGAAAAGGCTTTCATATTGTACAAACACTGCTCAGCAATAGAAAAACCATCTCTGTATTATCCACACTGGGTTCAGCACAAATCCAAAACTCAGCCCCATATTAGGTACTGCGAAGAAAACTACTGTGAAGAAGATTACTGTGAAGAAAATTACTGTGCAGAAAATTCTAGGCAAACCTAGAACAATACCTCTGAAATCAATATGCGTATTTTAACAGCCCTTATCCAGTACAGACCATGGGAAACTGTGCAGCTGATGACAACATCTGTACCTATTTGTAACATTTTTGTTGATTAAAGCTAACAGCTATATAGTTGAAGAGTTAAGAATAAGAGGGTGGCATAGAGCCACCCTCTTATGGGGTATTGATTCTCCAGAATTAAAGGTCATTTTCTATACATTGGATAAGCTCAATACCACCTCCACCTCCAAACTCCTCAGAAAGCAAGGATTACTTACAAAATTGTTACTATTTTTTAATGCCTTTTTTTTTCCTCAGTGTTTAATACTAATGCTGCTGTGAGGAGGATAACCATGATTGCAGGAGTGATGTTCCATTTGTGGCCCCTAAAATGCAAAGGAGCCAGTTGTACATCTGGATGTTCATAATAATCTCATGAGGCTTGACAGAGTTCACCCCAGAGTACTGAAGGATTTAGTGGGCGCTACAGCAGGACCCCTCTGTCATGATCCATGGATATGGAGCACAATATTCACTATAAATTCTCATCAGGCAGATCAAAGACACCAGACCACATGTCAGGGGACTCTAAGGCTTTTATTGTACAGTCACCATAACTCTGGCAATGGCCACACTATTTAGACTAAAAAGGTGTTGGTTAACAAGCCCTTACATTTTCACAATATACTTCCACAAAAGGTGTTAGCTAACAAGACATTAATTTTGTACAGTACACTTAAATAAGTTTTCAAGTCCCAAAACAAACTCTTCAAAAGGTGCTGGCTTACAAGAACAACACCACTATTCAAAGGTGCTGGATAATGAGGCACAACACACTTCCACAAGGTCCTCACTATCACAACAGAGTTTAGTAGAGAGTACAGCTTAGGCTATGACAGCCGTGCTTTCCTCAGGTAAAGCAAAGGAAGAAAACAAAGAATAGCACCAGTCCTCAGATCCTGCACTGGTCCTGCTGCTTGGATGATCCAGAGCCGGGTTTGCAAGACAAAGTAAAAGACAAAGGAATAGGGAAGGTGGCAGGGGGAGGGGGGAGAGGGGGGAAGGAAGTGAGGAAGGAGGCCAAATCCACTCCCTCTTGCAGTTAAGAGGTAGACTCTTGGTGCACACCTCTTATGCAAATAAACTAAGATTTTCTGTGCTGATTTGTTCAGGCATGCACAGCCAGCCCATCTGCAGGGAGAGAGCTGCAGGGATGGCAGCAGGAAACAGAACACAAGTCTCAAGGCAGAGCATGAACTTGGCTTACAATAATGCTGCCCCACCTCCATCAGACTCTCTCCTCCTGTAGCAATCTTCAGAATCTTTGAGAGAAAATGTTTGATTCTCTATATCAGCTCAAGCATCTACCAAAGGGACCCTAAAGAGGTCTCCACTGATTGAAAGCTAGTAAATGTCATTAGATTTACAAGAATGGCATGAGGGAAGATCCAAAAAAGCAGATTAGTCTAACCCTTTCCTAGAAAAATAGTGAAGATCTATTGGGATCCTGTTGAAAGACATGTCAAGGACAATGAAATTATCAGGCACCATCATCATGGGTTCACAAAGGGGAAGTCTTCCCTAAATAATCTGATATCCTTCAATGCCAAGGTGTGCTGACTTTAACACCAGCAGGAAATTAAACTCAAAATAAGCCATTCTGCTTCCCCCACCCCTCCTGTTAAGGGAGGGACAACAAAGCAGAGGCTATGGGTTGAAATAGCAATTTGCTAAAAGTACAAAGCAGTGAAATACAACATGCACAGTAACAACAGCAGAGAAGTTGTTTTACCCACAAAAAGGTGTTCACCACTGGCAACAAAAGAAGATGGTGGATACTCCTCGCAGATCATGTCCACAGGGCTTCTTCCACAGACAAAGACAACATGATGACTGTTCTTGCACACAGCCCACATGGCCATCAGGAGCAAGGGCAAGATGGTGAGGAAGCTCCCGTGGTGAACTTTTCCCACATCCCAATCTGAAATTTAAAAAAAAAAATTTACAAAATAAAGCACCTAGAAACTAGATCATCTGAGTAGGGTCTGTTTTGCTCAGTTCTGTGTAGGTGCCTCCAGCACCACTTCTAACACTCTGCTGCATTGTGGGGTCATCCCTGCTGGTGCTGTCCTGGAGCAGCTTCCCTGCCAGCTCTGGTGATTCAGCACTGCAGTTGATACTTGTTTTTGCTGCTGTCCCTTTCGGCACCAAGGTCCATAACCACACTCTAGAGGTAAAACAGAAGAGGGAAATGGCAGGGAGGAGGCAGAAGGACCAAGTCCACTGGTGTTGATGCCCTGGTAAGGGCACCCCAGCTTTCCCTGTCAAAACCACACCCTCGTAGGATGACTTGCATGTTTTTGAATGACAACTTGCTAACACCTACACAGCACTGAACTCTACCCCCTCTCCATAATCAGGACACAAATTCACCTTCTAGGTGGATGTAGGGAAGGTGGTAGATGTAGCTTTTCTGAATTTCATTCAGGCTTTTGATGTTCTCCGTCATTATATCCTTCTGCACATGTTGTCTTGCTGTGCAATGAGCAAGCACGCAGCACTCTGTGTGCACTGTTAGGAGGGCTCAAGCAATTGTCACAAAAGGAGTTACATCTGGCTGGTGACCAGTCATCAGTGGAATTCCTCAGGGTTGACTTCTAGAGCCAGTTTTGTTTAATACTTTTTTCAATTATCTAAATGCAGAACTTACATTAGCAAGTTTGATGGTGATACTGAAATGAGAGGTGCTCTTGGCTCTCTCGAGGGAAAACTGGAAGAGGAGTGTGTGCAGAGCAGCCCTGCAAAAGGGATCTGGGGGTGCTGGTTGGCAGCAGCTCAGGGTGAGCCAGCAGTGTGTGCCCGGGCAGCCAGGAGGGCAAACCCATCCCGAGGTGCATCAGACACAGCATCACCAGCTGTGACTGGGATCATCCTGCTGGATCCAGCCCTGGTGCGGCCTCACCCTGAGTCCTGTGTGCAGTGCTGGGCCCCACACTTTAATTTAAGAATAGTCCAGAGGAGGGTAACAAATATGGTGAAAGGTCTGGAAGGTATGTCCTGTGAGGAGCAGCTGGAGACCCTGGGTTTGACAGGTTTGAAGAGAAGTAGGTTGAGGAGTAAACTGATGGCTTTTACAGCTTCCTCAGGAGAGGACGAGGAGAGGGAAGTGCTGATCTCTTCTTCCTAGCATTCAATGATGAAATGTATGAGAATGGCTCAAAGCTGTATAAGGGGAAGTTCAGGTTTAATATTGGGAAATAATTCTTCTATGTGTCACCACAAAGAGGGTAGTGAAACAATGGAATAGACTTCCTGGAGAGGTAGATGGTGCTCATTTTACATGCACCAAAGTGCATATCTGTGCATCTGGACTGTTTGTGTGGCAAAATTTTGGTATTGGAGATGTGGTATTGGGTGGGGGTGGGAGGGAAAGAAGGAATGGCTATATGGATGTCTGTGGTAGCTTTCTCTACTTCCAGCATAGCTCCTGGGTAGCTTCTGTAAGGTGTTGCTAGTGCCAGCCAGCTCCAGGATTGTCGTGCCACTGTCCAAAGCTAAACCCATCAGTCACAAGTAGTGCTTCTTATACATTTTTAAGAATGGGCAAAAAAACCCCTGCTTTGAAGCAGTACATAGAGAGAGAGAGAGAGAAGTGAGAATGCATGAAAGAAATAGCCCTGCAGACACCAAGAAAGATGGAGGATGTATTCCAGACACTAGAACAGTGTTTCTCCTGAAAACCATGCTGAAGACCATAGTGAGGCAAGCTATCCCTCCGCAGCCCATGGGGGATCCTGTGCTGGAGCATGTGAGTGCCCAAATGAAGCTATGACCCATGGGAAGTCAGGATTGGTGCAGGCCTTTGTCAGTATGGAGACAGGAGCCCATGAAGCAGAACACTTTTGTTGGCATGACATGGGAACCCACAGGAGAGCCACACTGAATTAATCTCTTCCTGAAGGAGTGAACCCCCTGGAAGGGATCCGCACTGGAACAGTTAATGGAGAACTAGCCTGTGGGAACGAGTCATTTTGCAGAAGTTTGTGGAGGACTTTCCCCTGTGGGAAGGACCACACATTGAAATAGAGGAAGAATGTGAGGAGTCCTCCCCCTGAGGAGGAAGGAGAAGCAGAGACAACATATGACTAACTGACCACAACATCCATTCCCAATTCTCATCTGATATAAAATTTCTGACTCATTAACTGAAGAAAACAGAAGTGTGAGGTAAATGAGGTAGATATTCTTCACAACAAAAGCAAAAGAAATTCTGTTTGATAAAACATATGCTAAACAAGACAAGTCAGATAAATTGTCCACATGAAGCCGCCCATTAAGCAGTCATTGTTTTTGCAATATAACACAAGACACTGAAGTCTGATTATCTATAGTGATTTTGCTTCTCTCTTCAATGAAATTTACTGGAAGCTTTGCCTATTATGTAATTTCTGTATAAGAACCCAGTTCTCTGAAAAAATTTTGAATTTGCCCAATTATATCTATAAATAGTAACCTCTTTCTCATTATATTCTCTAGTTATTTTCTTCAGCTGAAGACAGAATTGTATTTCCACCTTTCAGAGGTGTTGTAGAGTTATAAAAACTGTGAATTATAAGCTATGAGCAACTCATATCTTCTGATCTCCTCTATCACTTGCTGTTTTCACAGAGGAAGATACCTGCACCTACTCCCAAGAGTGGTTCAATAATGCTTGTTTTCAATGCTGTGAGGGGAGTTTCCAGCTCTCAGTGTGATGTGTTACCAGAATCTCTCTGAGCAAAAGGCTCCTGTCTTGCCGGCTTTCAGACAGTGGTGACTTTCAAAAATATTATCATCTCTGTGCCTAAAGCTAAGTGTCAGTTTGGTTTTGTTGTTTAAAACAGTGCTGACCATAAACTACTCTACAATGATTTTTTGGGTCCCATAGTATGGTTGCTACTTGATATGTACTTTTATATAATGCTTTTTTCCCAAAATCAACTTCAAGCCCTACTTCGTGCCAGATCGGTGGGCTGTAGGTCCCTCTGCATAAGTGTTCTGCTTGGACCATAAGTAATCTTTTTTTCGGTATCCTAATCAGAAACAAGTAAACAAGTTAAAATATTCTTATGGCCTAGGGAGTCTATCGTCTAAAGTTACAGCAACATGAATTTAAAATTCAAGCCTTTTAAAGCTGTTGTACAATATAATAATGTTTTGATTAAGAATGCCAAACATGTAATCTGGTTTCAAAGTTATTTTAAGTACAAACTTACATTTGGTTTTGTCTGTTAACAGTCATTGCTCCTCTAGTAGAGTAATTAAATCTACAAATGTTCTAACCATTTATGTAGTTCTGATAGAAATTATACCAGTTTATCAGGGAATTTACAGTATGCTTCTAATTATTAAAATAGCCCGATTTGCTAGATCTGACTGGTGGATGAAGGGAACGGGAGGAATAAAGGGAATTGTCATTATTTTCACTTCCAGGAAATTCAGGTTCCTTAAAGTATGGACTAGACATAATTATAATGTCCTTCTCTAGCCAGGGTATGCAGTGATTCAAAAATACTACCTTTATCTTTGTGATCTTACCATACTTGTTTTGGATTCCAGAATTCATAGTTATAGATTTTTAAAACGACTAGAATGGCAAACAAAGATGTTAACAAGCTTAACAATTTCTGCATGTTTCTTAATCCAACAGTAAAAAATGGAAATTTTATATGAATTTTCTGGGATGAGAATAGTGAAGGAGTCATCGTCTGAGGTTCTTTTACCTGGTGTGCAAGAGCCAATCAACACCCTGAATCAAGATATTTAATTTAATTACAATTCTGCAGAATCAGGCGTCAGGCATCTAGTACAGACAGTGCACCTTTTAGGAAACAAGCACAGTCTTTTACATTAAAAAGATAACAAAGAATCAACTGCACAGAAAAAGGTGATTGTCCACTCACCCTGTAAAACAAAACTCTCACTGCGCATGTGGTGGTCTTGGTCCTTTTTGTTATACTATCATTTACACATACAAATTTCCCTGAGGGGTGTTTATAATTATCTAAGGTAACTTGGTATTGTATTTTCATTCTATCAGGTATCACCAAGTTATTATTTAACCTTACTCTCTATTACAGTCTCTGTTTGAGTCTATTTGAAAAATTAGTTAGCAATGAGATTAATATTCTGCTCCTGTGGACTCTTCATTGCATTCTTTTCCTTCATTGGATTCTTTATTACTCCATTGCTCCTGCAACTTCTTGTCATAATTTCAAGACCAAACCATAGTTGCAGTGAACTGTTTTGTGGCTTTTTAACTTCATCCAACATCAGGGTCACCAGCTCATCTTGAGGATTTTAACAAAACATGACGTAGAACAGCGTATCAGAATTTCAGAAGTGCTCTTTTTGGGCTGATTTGTAGCTTTGAAGTATAATTGACTTTTGTTTTGATATTATGTAATGAATGGAAATTTTTAACTAAACTGAACAAGAATAGAAGAAGATAAAGTGAGCACAGTAATACATAATGTTTACTTCTTGCGCTGTGTTTGGAGAAGAGCTTTTGCAACCCAGGTTTGCTGCTCTTTTCAGAGTAATGGCAATGCAGATGTTCATCCCAATTCATCTATAAACTTAATGTTGTAACAAGGAGGAAGTCACTGGAAAGTATTTATCTACTATGTTCACTTGAGAGAAAAATGAACATGCTGACCTTCCATTCCTTCCCCAATTGGTTTTCTTCTTATCAAAGGATGACAGCATTTAGCACAAGGACAAATGCCTGCATTTTTGTGAGCAATGTAGACAATGCTGTCATGAAACAAGTAGCCTCCAGGAGGAAAAAATGGAAGCTTTTCCAAAGGCTTAATATGTAAAAGAGGCCATTTCAGTGAACCCAGTACTGTATGTCAAATGTCTAAATAAAGGGGAAAAAAGGCCTTTGGAGAAATATTTTTCCTACTACCCTGACCTGCAGTGTTTTTACTGGACAACTAAATACACATGTCAGTGATAAAATTTTAAAATGCTCAGTTTATTCTTATGCAATATGCATTTTCCTACTTAGACTTATCATACCAGTTATTTTCTTAATTATTCATGATATTTAGAGACTGAAAGCAAAAATAAGCTTCCTAAAGAAGCAAGTAAGCTGAATGGTAGGTATATTTTTATTCCTACACTCTATCTCTGACTGAGGACTTCATTTCACCAAAAATTCTTTTTTTTTTATCCTTACTCCATTAGAATCAAGGTAACATACCCTCTGAAACAGCTTTGAAATGTAATAATTCCAAAAGTAATAAAAAATATAATTTGTACTGTTCTGATGGGAAAAGTATATTTCCCACTTATGTAGTTTGGGAAAGTAATTGCATCGTTTGGAAGCTACAGAAGATTTGATGTTATTGCTGTATCTTGTGTCTGTAAAACTTTGTGTGGATTCTCCCCATTTTTTTCCTTTTATGGGTCCAAATTTTTGAATATCTGGTGAAAGAATTACAGGAATCCATGGTGTATATACTCACACATAGAAAAAGAAATTTATTTTTGATTACAAAACTGCCAGAACAAACGTTGGAAACCTTGTATTGGTTTCTATGTGTTACTTTCTTTGCAGAATAATAGTTGCTGCTTTAGCAGCTTCTATCACCATATGTGTACAATAAGTAAATGAACACAATAATGAACACATAAAAGAAGGCTAAACCCACCCAGCTTAACAAATCCATTCTCCCACCCGCTGTGTGCTGGAACACGAACAGAGCATTGTTTGGATCATAAGGATTAGTAAAATAACAGTCTTGGTGAACAACATGGTCATGTGGATAAAATGATTATTTCTTAATGTCAGTGCATGATAGCTGGGATACCATTGAATGTACTTACTTAACACATTATTCTAATCCAATGACTGTGGGAAGTGTATAATTATTTCAGTTGAACAGATCAACAATTATACACAAAATAAAGTTAAGAATATTTTATACAAATGATTGTGATCCTCCTTTTTTCCTCTTTCGTTTAAAATGAAATTACTATAATTAAAGTTTTCCTTACAAGCCATTTCTCTTTCAACAGTGTTTCTCTGTGAGAAATGAAGAGCATAAAATATCTTTACTAGTAGAACTGAAATAAGCTGGGATAGTTGTTAGCAGCCCTTTTTATACTGAGGTTATCAGATCAAATTCAAATTTCAAAAGTTATCACGATTTCTACTCTGTGATATTTTAGTATCAAATAGGACTTTGAGAATTGAATCCATGATATAAAGAGTTTCATTACAACATCATTCCTGTGTGTTATGCTAGCTCTGTGTAAATTTTAACACAAAATTGTAGCCTTTATCTATTTCTACTCTTTTCCATCTTTGGAACTGGGGTAGCAACCACTTTTAAGGATTGTGGCATTAATTAGTGAGACTATTGAAAATGAGGTAGGAATATTTCTACACAAAACATTAGCGGTCTTCAGTTCATATTCTTCTAAAAAGTCAAACTCTTTCTTTCTTACAAAGTGTCTTTTATCATAGAATCATAAAATACTTTGGGTTGGAAATGACCTTTAAATGTCATCTAGTTGGATGAGGAGGAACATTTTCAACTAGGTCAGGTTGCTCAGAGCCCGGTCTTGAATTTTCACAGGGATGGGACATCCTCCATCTCTCTGGGAAACTTATGACACTGTTTTATGACTATCATTGTAAAACACTTCTTCCTTTCACCTAATCTAAACCAGCTCTTTCTTAGTGGAGCCTTGTCCTATTGCCACAGGGCCTGCTGTAGTGTTGGCCCCCAACTTTCCTGTAAGCCTCCCTTAAGTACCAAAAATCTGGAACTCTTAGATATGGTTAATTCACTCTTTCTTAAATATAAATTTCTTTGAAATTTCTTTGAATTTTTAAAATTTTAAGTTGTCTTTGATCCATGTCCAAAAAGGATTTTAAAGGCACACAATAGGTAGCATACTTCTTACTCTGTGGTGATTCATGAAAATAATAGGAAGGAGACAATGTTTTTAGTCTTTTCCCTAGTTTATGGCAAATTTATTCTGTAATGTTTCCAGGCCATTTTACATAACAGTCATTGAGAGCTTCCCAACATAAATTCTTTTGTTATCACTATTCAAAACAAAGGCATTACACATTAATGAAAAATAAAATCAGTGGAGAAGCTTAACAGTCTGTAGTAGACGGAAATAGCAATAGCACCCTGGTTTTACTCGTTCAAGTCATAGTATTTGGAAGGGGAGCCCTTCTGTCTTCCACAGAGCAAGATCTGCAAGGGATGTTTGGGAAGAGAAGCAGAACTGTCAGGTACATTTTGCACTCTGTCATGTGAAATGAGTGGGATGTCAAAGGTATTCCCAAAACAAATTCTTTTTCTCCTCCTAAGTGACAACTTTTTTGTAAGGAAGAGAGACACAATATCCCCCTTTTGGCAACAAGACATCAGCATGCAACTCTTGATGTCTCTTATCAATATTCTCACTTTTCTATCTTCAGCATGACAGAAGGATTTGCTCAAGTTTACTTTGCTGCTGTGACCTCAGTTTCTTTGCCATCACTATTGCCATTACGATTAATGTAGGCCCTAAACACAATCTAATACATTGGAGCAGACAGATGTATGCAGATCATCTACACAACAGGCAAGGCTATACTTGGATGTAGGCAATGGGATAAAATAAATTATTATTTATTCTTACAATATTTCCTGAAGATCCTCTTCGGAGGATTGTGGCTTGTGGATACACTGTGTGGACAGAAACATTTACATGCTAGAAAAGGGATGAACCCCCACCTGAAGGATCCTGTAGAAAAAGACTACTAGTCTAAGCTGATGTATGTTTCAAGACATATTTAGTTTATACAGGGGGAACAAGCACAATCACAAGACACTGGAAAGGTGAGTTGAAGAGGAAGGTGAGGTTGTGCATTCAGATGTCTTCTGAAAGGAAGCTATATATCTCAAATGCCTTGTCTGATTGAAGACTCACTGAAAGGAGCAATTCTAGACTCAAGTACAAGTAGAGAGTGCCAAAGGACTTTTTTCTCACTTTTTAAATTGATTTCAATTTATTACTTTGAAGCAGTAAAATGTAAATGAAAAAATAAAAATACTCATTTTCTTCACACAATTCTTATTTAATATCCTTTTTTTCCACTACTCCTCTAACCTTATGCTTTAATTATTTTTGTTTCTGACAATGCTTTTAATATCTGCAAACAAAATCAGCTAATTTATGCAATGCTTCTGAGATCCTAAGTCACAATTTAATTCAACTGTATTGAGCCAAGGTATATTCCATACCCTTAAAGCTCGGAAAAAAAATAGCAAACTTCTCACATATGTTAGCATTGACCGGAAACCATTTTAATATCACAGTCTTACATCCTGAAATGCACCAAACAAGTTTGCACACAGTTTTGCATTTTGTTCAAAAATGAATTATGATGAAGGTACCAATCTGAATTTTTACTTTAGCATTGCTTAAATTGCTTAAATTTGAATTCTTA